>OU964969.1:2788878-2793878 GCA_918808275.2 Dolichovespula sylvestris
TACATTTGGTCGGTGACAATGAATGTAAACAAATGGAAGAGAATCCATGCACAATCTGAGTCATAGCACGATCAAGGCGTGCGCCATTATGAACACTTGTATTTGAAGTATGTTCCACATTATTGTATCTTCGAATGCCGTTCGAAATTGTGTTGCTAAGTTAAAATATATATATATATATATATATATATATATATATATATTCGTTGTTTTCAAATATCACCTGACGCCCTCTGTTTTCCGTTTGCGGATAATAAAATTTGCAGTTATTAAAAAGTTGTTCTATGGAATCCTCTAGATACGCTCCTGAATGGTTTGAGTCAAACGAGTTTTGGAGGACACTGTACATTTAATATTAATATTATCATTTACATATATATATGTGTATATATATATATATATATATATATATATATATATATATATGTATGTATGTATATTACTTAATATTAATATTTTATTTTATGTTATTTTTATGAGGATATATTTATATAATAGATCTATTACATAAAATCTTATACGTTTCATTTGTATTTTTATTTTATATTTTATTTAAAAATAATTCTATGCTATTTATATATGTACATTCGTACATATGTATATATGCTAAGAGAACTCACTTGGTCTAACCTTCGGATAAATTTAATTCATAGATACGGCAATAACAAACAGAAAAATAGAAACGAAAAAGAAAAGAAAAGTAAGAGAAAGAGAAAGAAAAAAAGAAAGAGAAAGAAAAAAAGAAAGAGAAAGAAAAAAAGAAAGAGAAAGAAAAGAAGAAAGAGTAGAAAACGTTACGGACAAACGCTTTTGTAAAATTGTAAACAAACGGTGAAAGGTCGAAAGCGTTCCTTTAAAGAAAAATTTTGATTGATACAAAACGAATAGCATTTCGTCGTTTATTGGTACTATCCGATTGAATATATCTGTTATTATAGGTGAATTGTGTAATTGCTCGTCGGCTGACTGCGACCAACACAACGAGGCGCTTGTCATTAGATATCAGCGTCAACTCTTTAACCACTTGAGAGTATCACGTTTAAAGCGAATCGACCAATCGTAGAGTTTAAATATATGATCGTTCTAGCATAATATCTTCCAAGCATACTTAGACCGATTCTACTGAGTGACTGACTCGACGAACGTCATCGACATCGTCGACATCGTCGTCATCGTCGTCATCGTCATCATCGTTATAGTCGAGAAAGAAAAAGAGATAAAATGAGAGAGAGAGAGAGAGAGAGAGAGAGAGAGAGAGAGAGAGAGGAAAATACTCTTTTGCGATACTGCGAGAAGGAAGGCACGTTTATGTTCAAGAATTATTATACTATTTTATACATATGTATTTAACATGCGTGATTTAATTGTATCTCATTGTCCGAAAAGTTCGTAATGATTATCGTTTCATCTGCGATCATTGATTGATAAATTAAATATGAAAGAAAAAAAGAAAGATCAAGAAAACGTTTGTAAAACCTCGATGAAAGTACTAGATTACAAACGTAAGAACGAAAACGTATAGTTTGATTTTACTACATGTATTTTCGTACATTATACTTTTTGATACGTACGAAAGTGAGTTACATACATATGCATATGTGTCCGTGGAAAATAAGCATGACGAGCTTTCACGACAAATCCAATAAATATCAACGGATATATATATATATATATATATATATATATATATATATATATATATATATATATATATATAAATATATATGATCGTTACTTCGACAATAAAAGTTATCAACTGTAATGAGAATTCGTTTGCCGTCGTAAAATATCATACGATAAGAATTTTAGTATAACGATAAGGGAAATTAAATGGAGGGAATTAGATGCGATCGCGTCTTACAAAAATATTCGAGATCGTACAACGAGGAGAAAGTTATATATTTATATTATCATATAATCTTATCAATGAAATTCTACGTTAAGCGTTAATCCTTTATTATTAGATTTAAAAATTGATCTGCTTACGGTTAAATATTATTTCGAAATCCTTCGAAATACATAAATAGGTTGTTTATCGTCGTATAGAGGAACGTCGCGAAGTTTTAATTCAATTTTGAGTTATTCGAAATCAAATTGGAATTTTTAATCTCTCAATAATATTTCAACGGCATCCGTGGGATTTTCTTTTTTTTTTGTTTTTTGTTTTTTGTTTTTCATCTTTTTTCCTCTTCTTTTTTTTTTTGTCTTTTTTTTTCTACGACCCTCAGACGACACATTACGTCAGCTCATGCAAATAGATAGATGGTCGTTAAATTGCGACAGGTGTTTAGCAATTGCCGGTGTATTTTGAAAGGCTACGAAAGAGGGAGTATAGATGCTTTCGACTTCCTTTTTCTTCTTTTCCTCTTCTTCCTTTTCCTTTTCTTCTTCCTTCTCCACTTCTTTTATTTTCTTTCTTCGATAACGACGATATCGATAATTATGTTTTTCGCTTCGGTCCTCGAGAGACTCCGGTCGGCATCATCTTGAGGAGAAAGCGAACGAAGGAAACTTTCACCTTCGACCTATCGTTCATCGTCGATGATGCTCTTTCGACTGTATAATTTATCTTTCGATACGCGGGACACTCGACTGAATGCTCCTCCTCCTCCTTCTCCTTCTCCTTCTCTTCCTCCTTTACGTCTCCCGATTTCCCCTTTTACAAACATTTTGTATTTAAGTGTCTCTTAAACGATTATTTTTATTTAATTCGTTTTATTATTTTAACAACAAAAAGCAAACAAAATGAAATATATGTGTGTGTGTGTGTGCGCGCGCGCGCGTGTGTGTGTGTGTGCATGTATGTATAGTATTGCACAAAATGACCTTTTAAAGAATTATATATAATCGTAGAATTAAAGCACGTCTGATAAGTATTTTTTAGGAAATGTTGCTTAATACATATTTTCATTTCATTGACGTAAAGAAACCAGTCAACAGGATTAAAAAAGAAGAAATGGAAAAGAGAAAAAAAGAATATTGAAAAAATACACACATATTTTATACATATATATATATATATATATATATATTAAATTTAATCATTATATTAAAACACATCTCATAAATATTTTATAGAATAATATGAACTAAACTAATATCGTCATTTAACGGGGGAATAAAAACAGTTTTATAGATCTGAAAAAGATATTACTTAAAAAACAAAAACACACACATATTTTTACACACACGTATATATATATATATATATATATATATATATATATATATATGCATCTACAAAATAATCTTTCGACATATTCAATTTAATCGGGAAAAATATAAATGCTTCTCGTAAACTGTTGTTTTTTTTAAATATCCTTATCGTCAACGTACTATAATTTAACTTATTTAAAATGAATCAATAATCGAAAAAACAAGAATCTTTATTATAATATTTTTTATCGTCGAGATATGAAAACGATCGATCGAATGTACCTATGCTTATCGTGCGGACTGTACAAGAGTGCACTCGTTCAAAGGCTGCACGCATACATGCATACATTGGCACTAGTTAGTACCGAGTTCGTATGTGTGGTTTTATTTGTGATTCAATACACACACACGCGCGCGCGTACACGTACACGACTTACTACACGAGCGAAATAGTACGCGCTCGCGCGTTCTGCTGAAGATGCACTCGGTGTTCATGAACGTGCTAGGGCTCGCCTTAAAGGGAAATTAAGTGCAAATAGCGAAGATTCGCACATCGAATTCCTCGTCGGAATCCTCTTCGAATAATTACAGTAATTCTCGATTATAAGCGAGAATATTATTATTATTAGAATGTTTTCGTTTTTAATCTTATTAGCTTCTTTCTTTCCTTTTTTCTATTTCTTTTTGGAGTAAGAAAATATATATTATAATCGGAATAAGATTTCGAATTACCTTCTTTTTTTTTGTTTTCTATTAAGAGGTTACGCCACCTTGGCGCTCGGAAAAGTAGGTATAAAAGAGAATTTTTTTTTTAACGCTGCTATTAGGTATATAACATAATCTTTATTTCACACATATGTATTGTAGTTTCAAGAACAATTTCCAATATTAACGATTAAAAAAAAATAAAAAATGGCGGAGATATAAGCCGATAAGTAGGATCATGTTTTGAAAATCGTTGCTCAATGTGTACATGATTTCTCTATGAGGCATCATCTAAAACATAAATAATAAATTTTGTCTTATTTAGAAGGGTTATAGCTACAATGTGACGTAGGGGGAAAATTTTTTTAAAATTATTTGTAAAACTGGCAGCCGTTTGAAAAAAAATCGATTTTTCATCGAAATTTTTAGCTTAAAAAATTCATAACTTTCGAACAGGGCAACCAATTAAAAAATCCTACATCACATTGTAGAGAATCTTATAGAAAATAAGTGTTGTAAATTTGAACCAAATTGGTTAAGATATCGTGTACACCAGTTTAAAAAATGTAGTTTCGAGAAAAACACAAAAGAAAATTTAGTACGATGTCAGTGTCTTAAAATCAAATGTAACCTTCAATCTGCAATTCCTGGACCATACACGAGGTCTTCTACAGTTGCTGTGATGTCCTCCGCTTCTTTTCGTGTAACTCTTTTCAATTTTCTGACCTTTTTTGCCTCCTGTTGCGCTCTTACGTTGGCTATGGATATTCGATGCGAATCCAAGTGGTCGGTAAAATGCAGCGCGCTTAGGCCAATTTGAAGATTTAGTAATTGCATCATTTTTAATACATTAGTATATCCATCATTGAATATACTAGCTGCAATATAAGATGCAATTTCAACAATTTTTCAGCAGTTTTTATAGACAATTCACAAATAGTTTTTGTAGCAACGTGAATGTCATTCACAACTTTATCGTAGGATGGAAAATTGGTTTAGCTAAGTCCATGATTCCACAGAATTTCTCTATTCCTGCTAAACCGATTCCAAGAAGTCTGAACGCAAAAACTATTTTTCTATTCACATCATATGCTTTACCACCGATAAAAGGACATGAGTTTATTAAAACTGGTTCACAT
>OU964969.1:2801378-2803878 GCA_918808275.2 Dolichovespula sylvestris
AAATTTCGTTCAACGCTAGTAGTGTAGTCCGGAAAAAGAATCATCAACCCTGCTAGTCTCTCGTTCTTTTTTTTTTCTTTCATACGTACGCGCGCACGCGCGCACACACATGTGGGTAAACTACATAAAAAAAAGAAAGAAAGAAAGAAAGAAGAAAATAGAAGAAAAACATTTTCAAAGAGTTCGCAAGGTACGTGCGTACGGTTATACTTGAGCGCGTAAAATCGTCGTAGTGACGTTTGACCCTCATAAATGTTTCACTCGTGCACCTCGAACCCACGCAAATTTTACAACGTGCTCCAAGGTGTATCGCGCAGACCAAACATCTCAGTGTGACTTCGTTGGTCAGTTCAACGAAAAAGGAAAAAGAAAAAGAAGGTAATATACATAACTACCTATGTAAAAAATTTCTCCACATTGGATTATTTTTTGATTCGGTTACTGTGTGACGTTTAATTATATATATACATATCCGAAACATGGTAGAATTTCTTAAGCAGGCGAATTTTTTTTCAATAAATATTTAAAATTTATTGGCCAGCGTGTAAACGTTGCTTTTATTTTTCTTTCTTCTTTTTTTTTTCTTTATATGTGTATATATATATATATATATATACACGTACGTAGTCACATAATGAACGCGTATGTAAAAAAAAGAGAAAAGGAAGAGAAAAAATAAAAAAAAAAACAAAAGTTACTTAAAGACGAACTTATGGTATAACTTACGAATAACGAATATTAACATTCGGATAGAAATTAATAATTTATATTCTGACGGATTAAATGATAATAAGAATTTATTATTTAAATGTAATAATATATATTTCAATAGAAGAAGGAAAAAAGGAAATAAAATATAAAAAGGAGAAAGAATAAACAAAGAAAAATAACATACAGAGATATAAAGAAATATTAAAGACATCTCAGAGTTGCATGACGTTGTAGGTAATTAACGATAGAGAGATAAAAACATGATTGCAACTTTTGAAAAACGTGTATTCACATTTCTTAAATCTCTTCCCTTTTCTCCACTCTTTTTTCTTTTTTTTTCGCGTATTACGAAGCAACAACGTACTCGTAACATAAATCGTGAGAAAAATATCAGTTTGGAGAAAAAGTTCAGGGGTATGATCGAAATGTCTTTAAAATCGTTCAACGCGTTTAATAATGAATATTTGTTTTTCTTTTTCTTGAGGGAGACTTACGAAATGAACGAGACGTGCGTCCGGCCGGTTTTCTCGGTCGCAGCAAGCTCGTTCTTATCGCTTCGTGTCGTTCCTCGCGCCATGTTGGATAGAGAGTCGTTGCAAGGCTCGGCAAGCTTCGAAAGAAAGAACGAGAGAGAGAGAGAGAGAGAGAGAGAGAGAGAGAGAGAGAGAGAGAGAGAAAGAGAGAGAGAGAAAGAGGGAGAGAGAGAGAGAGGGAGAGAGAGAGGGAGAGAGAGAAAGAGAGAGAGAGAGAGGCCGAGTCTCTCCAACCCTTTTCATCCGATAGCGGGACAAAGAAAAGGCGACGGTGGCGAGCACGGTGGCGAGTCGAACGATATAACCAAGTGCTTTTCAACGTAAGCAAATAAAATGAAAAAAAAAGAAAATAAAATAAAATGGCGATTGGTCTCTCTGTTTTTCGTCTTTTTTGTGTGTTTTATTTAGTTATACTTTTTTTTTCTTCTTCGTTTATTTTTCATTTTTTTTTATTTGTCGATTTTTTCTTTTTTCTTTCTTTTTTTTTTTTTTTTTTATTATTATATTTACAACGTAGGAAACACTTATCGGATTTGGATTCAATTAATTTTGTGACGTTTGACCAGATTGAAATACATTTTTCATATAAATATGAATTAATTTTCTTCGTAATCTACGACGTACGCACATATCAGTGATTAAGAAGAGAAAATAATATGTATAGTCTTAACGGATATATGATGTTATGTCTCTGGTACGTCATTGATCCATATCTTCTTTATGATTAATATATATTGAATGTATATAAATATATATATATATATATATATATATATATATATATATATAAGTATATGTACTTCATTGAAAAATATTAATACACGGCATAACACAAAAAAAAATAAAAATAACGAGAAAAGAAAATTTAAAGCATATTCGTAAGACATTGATCTTGAGAGATCGACGAACGAGAAAGATAAAACAAAAAATCAACAAAACAAAAAAGTCAACAATCATCGTACATATGTCACACACACACACACACACACACACGACGCCTAAGAACATTGAAGACATGACGTCTTTTATCTATTAAATATCTTCTAATAAAATTTTACGAATTTTTTCTAAACGAGATCAAAGAATGTACTATGTAGTACACCACTCCATAAGAACGTAAGAACTTACCCATAGATACTTAAGTGAGTAAGTACATAGTCCTTAAGTTTTTTGTTTTTTCTTTATTTTTATTTAATTTTTTTTCTTGGGAAAGGGAGAAAGAGAGAGAGAGAGAAGGGGAGACAAAATCGGCCGTA
>OU964969.1:2806378-2808878 GCA_918808275.2 Dolichovespula sylvestris
GAATAGAGTAACCACGCGGAGGGTCGAAATTTTATTAGCCTGAATTCTTTATTTTCTTTTTTCTCTTCTGCCACGTTATTCACACTCTCACAAAGTTTCTTGGGAAGCATTAGTCAGAGGGAAAAGCACAAGAACAGCGGTAGTGAGCATCTAAAAATATTATCACGAATATCGAGATGGAAAAATCAAAAGATTCTCCTTTCTGGAGTCTTCCCTCTTTCGGTGTTTCTTTCTTTTTCTCTCCTCCCTCCACCCTCTCTCTCTCTCTCTCTCTCGGTCTCTCTCGGTCTCTCTTTTCTTTTCTTGTTATCGATTTTTTCTTTTTTTATTATCAATTTTTCTCTTTTGCACAAACGTACCATAAGTAAGTGAGTAATTCTCATGTGAAAGGGGTGTATTCATAAATTTCTTTTTTACATCGACCAGAAGGCGTTGCAAGAGAGAGAGAGAGAGAGAGAGAGAGATAGAGAGAGAGAGAGAGAGAGAGACAAGGGACCGTTTGTACTTGATTCGTTGCCTTCTCAACGAAGCCTCTCTCTTCTAACGAAAAGAAATCATCGTTTCATCGTTTCTACGTTTCCTAAATATTCTGTTATTTGCCTTATGCGATAACGGGAATCATTATAGATTGAGATACTACCATTTCACTATTTTTTATCAAAATCGATAATATTGCTATTGTGGGATCGTATTTTTAAATGTCTAACCTATAACAAAACGATAAATGATGCAATGGGTTTAGAAAGTGAGTCGAGTGGAAAATTTTTCTTCCTAGAAAAAAAAAAGGAAAAAAGAAAAAAAAAGGCAGAAACGAAACAAAGAAAAAGAGAAAGATAGATAGAGAGAGAGAGAGAGAGAGAGAGAGAGAGAGAGAGAGAGAGATGGCGGACGACGACTTCCGTTTGAATGTCGTCGTAGTACCATCGAGCGCATCATCGTACATAAGTACTTACTTCGGCCTTTGTTCTCTCTTGAATGACACCGATACGAGTCAACCCACGTGTCGGATACGTCCATGTATAAAATGCCAAATATAAAACGCGAGTTTGTAAGTAACTCGTGTATTTGTCAAACGAAATCGTCCATTGTCTTTTCTCTCTCTCTCTCTCTCTCTCTCTCTCTTGTGTGTGCCCATATTCTCTTCCATCTTTGAATGTTTTGGGACTAAAAAGAATATACAAACATTTATTTACTTATTAAGTTATTTAGTTATTTAGTTATTTATTTACTTATTTATTTATTTAGTAAGAATAATCCCTTAATAACAATATACTGAAATTGTATATTTCAGTAGTAAAAAAGATAAAAAGAATATATATATATATATATTTATATTATATATTAGAGAGAGAGAGAGAGAGAGAGAGAGATATTTAGAGTAACAATAATGAAAGATAAATTTAAAGAAAATAATTGTTTCGAACGAGTGTTATAAATTGTAAAATAAAAAAAAAGAGGGAAGAAAGAAAAGAAAACGATTCGAAAATATGTAGAAAAAGATTGTCTACAATCAATTATTCTAAACAAACAAAATTGAATTGTTAACACATGATAATAACGAATGAAATACGAAAGGACTTTAACATCGATGAAATAAAATAATGAAACTTCGTATTGGACATTTCAAATGTTTCTATTTATTATTTTCTTTTTATTTTCGATTTACCAAAAAAAAAAACAAAAGGAAAAAAATGAAAGAATCGAACATAGATCTTATTCATTGATCCTCGTTTAATGTATAAACTTGAACAAATAAATGCCGTTCGATCCGTTAGGATGAAACCACCGCAGAGGACGAACTATCATCCTAATCGCTTATCATGCTCGATTAATACCAATTACACCGTACCTCGTTTATCTCGATCATTTATCGGACGAATCGTGTTGCGAGCATCGCACCTCTCGCACACCCCGTTCATTCGATATTATCTTGAGAAATTATTGCGTTTACCGTAACAGGTCAAACGCATTTAACTCAAATATCGCAAGTCATGTCCTCTTATTTGATTTGATATAATTTTTTTTGTAAGAAACAGCTCCAAACATTTTCTGCAAATAATAATAACAACAACAACGACAACAACCAGCAACAATAATAATAATAATAATAATAAAAATAACAATAATAATAATAATAATAATAATAATAATAATAATAATAATAATAATAATAATAATAATAATAATTTTTAACGATGTAATGTTATTTTACTGTAAATACAAAAAAACAAATTAAAATATTTAATATTTGTTTAATATTTACAATATAAATTTTTAAATGTAACACACTTTAATTCCTGTTAGAATTAATTTGAATTAGTAATTAGGATTCCTTTATATAGAAGTATAATGTAGAGATTCAAAAATTTTAATCCGAAAAAATATCTTTATTTCAAGTTTAGTGAAATATTCATTCTTCTTTACTTTAGTTAATTAATAATCATTCAAATCTCCTTCTACATATATATATATATATATATATATATATATATATATATAT
>OU964969.1:2813878-2816378 GCA_918808275.2 Dolichovespula sylvestris
CTTATGTATATACAACATAAGTTATATATTATTTATATATGACTTATAATCATTAAAAAAAAATATATTATTATCTATTAACATAATACATAATTTTTTCTTGAACGGAAGAAAAAAGCAAAAAAAAATGTTGCAATGGATTATTAAATAATTAAAACAGGTTACACTAATTTACAAGAGATAAATAAAATAAAATAGAGAGGAAGGACAGGGAGAGAGAGAGAGAGAGGTAGAGAGATAGAGAGAGAACAAAAGAAAAATTGACGTACACGAAATCATTTCTCGTTGGTAACAAACAAAGTTCGAATTCATTCGATAATAAGAATCGGCCGTGTTCGGTTAAGTTCGACTGTCTCATTCTAAATGGCACGAGTTGACATTAAGGACGTTTTTTTCGAATAGATCGAATAGATCGAAGAGAATAAGAGAAGAGACGACTGACTCTGTCAGAGGTAAAAAATTACAACAGTATACGATCTCCTTGCCATCTTTCAGAATGTACTGTACACCCGGTATATATTTTATCGCGTTAGAAAGTGTCGTATTCGCGTGAAGGAGCCGTTCGTCGAATGGTAGAACTGAACGGGATAAGAAAGTACGCTATATGGTATATATACAGCTCAGTGGAAACTTACATCGTCCTACGACGATACATTATATGAACGAGAAATTGTTACGCACGTTCGATTAATCGAGACACCTTTGATCTCAAAGAGGGACAAAGAGAAAAAGAAAAAGAGAGAGAGAAAGAGAAAAGATACGTAAATGGAGATCGACACAAGATCAAGATTTGAATTAAAAAAATGAAAACTCGTCGCATTCGTTTTGTTATTAAGTTTATTTCTATTTCTAATTTATATAAAAAAAAAAGGACAAGAACAAACATATTTGTGTATAAATGTCTCGTACGAAGAATAATTATATATAATTATATATTTTATATCTTTTTATGCATGCGAAACAAATAAGGATATGTATTTATCTGTACATATATAATGCACATATATTTCTTATATAATAATAATAATAATAATATATAATAATATCTATGTGTATTTGTATGTAAAGTAATTGATTATTATATAATATATATATATATATATATATATATATATATATATATATATATATATATATATACGCATGTATATATGTACATGAGACGAAAGTCATATTATATAAACATATTAGATATATATTATATTTCTCTAATACAATAATAATTTATTTATTTATATAGGAGATTTTATTTATACTTTCACATGCAAAATACATCGCTATATATATATATACACGCACACAAATTAGAAATTCATTCTAACGTTGAATTTCTTTTTTTTATAAAATAATATACTTACTCGATATCAACGCGTTCAATATTAATTTCAAACAAATCGATTTATTTGTATGAAAATATATTCTATCAGTGATTAATAATTAAAATTCATCCTAATTCTTTATTCTAATGATTTTTATTTTATAAAATCGAAACAAACGTACGTAAGCGATCCGAGAAAGATGCGATCGTAAAAATAAAAGCACGAACGTGATAGACGTGTGAATTCCAACGTGTGAAAGAAGATTACCATACCTAAGTATTCTTACCAAGGTCATGTCAGAGAGAAGCAGATAATTCGGGGCTTTTAATGCGAAACGTTGTTTCGTCTTCTTCTTCTTCTTCTACAAGAAAAAAAAAAGAAAAAAGAAAAAGATAAGAAAGAAAAAAAAGTAAAAAAACTCTTCGGCGATCGTTAAAGAAGCTCGCAAAGTCTAACATAAGTACGCATATACATGTACGTAATACATAACTATAAGTACATACCTACCTATCTACCTACTTCTAAAGGTTCTTCGCGGTATTTAACAAAATCGCTAGTAAATTTATTTTACGTTCGTGGCCATCGACTCGAAAGGAAACGACGATGTTCCTCTCTTACCTTCTTCTTCTTCTTCTTCTTTTTCTTCTTTTCCTTGGCTCGTTGTTTCTCTAAGGACATTAAAATCACGATTTACAGGTTAGGTGAGCGCTTGTAAGAAAAGAAAAGAAGTGAGCAAATATAAAATAAAAAAGGAAAAAAGAAAGAAGTAAATAAGAGGATAAAAAATGAAATAGGAAAAACATAAAAGTTATTTCCAATGTTGGACCTTGACTTTTAGGCTTTATCGAGATTACGAGGAACCGTGCAATAATTTGGTTAGGAAATAAAAAGATAAAAGAAGGAAGGAAGGAAGGAAGGAAGGAAGGAAAGACGAAAATTAACTTATATTTATATCGATTTTTTTTCTTCTTCTTCCTCATCTTCTTCGTCTTCTTTTTCTTCTGCTTCTTTTTCCTCCACCTCCTCCTCTTCTTCTTCCTCAGCTTGCTCATCTTCTTCTTCCTCCAACTCCTCTTCTTCCTCATCCTACTCATATTCTTCTTCCTTCATTTCCTCCTCTTCTTCCTCATCTTCTTCTTCTTCCTTGTCTTGCTCATCTTCTTCTTATTCCTCATCTTGCT
>OU964969.1:2818878-2833878 GCA_918808275.2 Dolichovespula sylvestris
AGAGAAAGAGAGAAAGGGAGAGACAGAAGGGTGAGAGGGGTAGAAATAAATAAATATATATGTGTGTGTGTGTGTATGTATGTATGTATGTATGTATGTATGTATGTATGTATGTATGTATGTATGTATGTATGTATGTATGTATGTATGTATGTATGTATGTATGTATGTATGTATGTATGTATGTATTTGTGTATATATATATATATATGTAGAGAGAGAGGGGGGAGGGAGAGACAGAAGAGTAAGAGAGATAGAGATAGATAGATAGATATTTAGATATATATATATATATAGAGAGAGAGAGAGAGAGAGAGAGAGAGAGAGAGAGAGAGAGAGAGTGGAGGTGGGAGGGAGAGATAGATAGATAGATATATGTATAGAAAGAGATCGTAAGGGAGGGAGATATAGATAGAGAAAGAGAGAGAGGGAAAGAGATAGAAATAGATAGAGAGAGAGAGAGAGAGAGAGAGAGAGAGAGAGAGAGAGGGAAGAGGTTAGAACGATTTCGCTTACTACACAGTCCGCTCGGTTAACGTACGAACTCGCGAGAATATCGAGTTCTGTCGAGCTGACGAGGCGGCCGTAAGGGGAGCCGGATACGATAAGCACCTTATCGCGGAGCTGCCTCCAAGTGGGGCGCACGTGGGGGCAGGAGAAGGGGGATGGGTAGTCTCGGTGGCGGGCGATTGGTGGTAGTGCGGGGCGAGAGGAGGTAAGTGGGGGAGCGTGAGGAGGAGGTAGACGCGTAGCGAGCACACACGTACCCGGTACTGCCGGTGCGTACACACACGGAGGTTAGGGCTCCTTTATCGTTGGTTTCAACTGCGCGCGGGATATATCGTAGCGAGACCGTCGATAGATCGAACGAACCCTGGGAATCATCGTCGTTCATTCCTTACCATGGATATAATCCTCATCGTTTTTTACAAGCACGAATCTAGTTAGATATAATAATAATAATAATAATAATAATAGTAATAATAGTAATAATTGTAATAATAATATTAAGAATGATTTATTATTATTGATTTTGTTATAATATGATAATTATAATTTATAATAATAATATAATGTAATTATTATTATTATTATCATTATTATCGTTGTTGTTTATTTGATTATTGTTATTATTATCGTTGTAGACCTCGTTATTATCGTTATTTACCGAATTAACAAATACCGTTATCTCGTTTTCCTTTGTGACGAAGTGTCCCTTTTTCTTTTCGTTCGTTTCTTTTTTTGCAGGCAAGAACCTTAAAACTCCTTCCCGTGCCTTTCTTTGCGAAAATTTCTCTCTCTCTCTCTCTCTCTCTCTCTCTCTCTCTCTCTCTCTCTCTCTCTCTATCTATCTATCTATCTTTCTCTCTCTCTCTCTCCTAGTCTCGTAGGTAAAGAAAGAAGAAGAGATATTTTCGTCCTCGGTGGGACTCTCGCCGGTGGCGGCTTTGTGCGGTTTTAAAATATCTTTATGCGCGAAAACTTTTCTCGGGGGCCCCCTGTGTCGGAAAGATATTTTCGTAGCGCGCAAAACGTTTTCAAGATGGGAGAAAGAGCGAGAAGAGGTATTAGGAAAAAAGAAAGAAAAAAAGAGAGAGAAGGAGAAAAAGAGAGAGAGAGAGAGAGAGAGAGAAACGGAGAAAGAAAGAGAAAAAGAAAGAGACAGAGGGAGAAAGAGAGAAAGGGAGAAAAAAAAAGAGAGGTCAACGAGAAGTCATACGAAACGACAAACAATAGAGAAGAACAGTCAGCAACGTTGTGCTTGCGAACGAAAAACGTTTTGCTTTTCGAATGCCAATTCGCAACGCGTATATATATTTATGTATATATATGTGTGTGTATGTATATATATATACATATGTATTTATATATGTACGTCGAGCGTGTTCCGCAAACGGAATTTCAAAAGGCGAGCTTAGCTATCAGAAAAAGTCCTTTTATCGTTGCTCGAGTGTTTACCTCGGAAGAACATGTAAGACGTTTGTCAGATAGATCTCGGATCCTACTTCGATATAGGCGTCGACCTTAATCACGTTTTTCTTTTTTTTCCTTTCTTTCCTTTGTTTTCTTTTTTTCTCCCTTTGTTCCTTTTTTCCTTTTTCTTTTCTAATTTTATTCATTTATCTTTCTAAAAATATCCCAATAGAAAGTGATATATATTCGAACGGATGTTTACTTACGGACGGATGCAATATACTTACATACATAAATTTTGTGTGTGTGTGTGTGTGTGTGCGCGTGCGTGCGTGTGTGCGTGCGTGCGTGTGCGTGCGTGTGCGTGCGTGTGCGCGTGCGCGTGTGCGCGTGCGCGTGCGCGTGTGCGTGCGTGCGTGCGCGTGTGCGTGTGCGTGCGTGCGTGCGTGCGTGCGCGTGTGTGTGTGTGTGTGTGTGTGTGTGTGTGTGTGTGTGTGTGTGTGTGTGTGTGTGTGTGTGTGTGTGTGTGTGTGTGTGTGTGTGTGTGTGTGTGTGTGATAAGCAACGTAATGCGATGAAAACTATACTTGTACGAAAATATAATATCGAACTAGATAAAGACGGACAGATTTTCGTGAGGTAAGGATTAATTTGGCGAGTACGTTATTAAAGAATTGATTAATGGAGCCGCAACGACTGACGGCGGCGTGGGCAACAGGTCCGTAGACTTGGCAACGTCGCCATCGGTTAAAATGTAAACAACCCAGTGCGGTATAGTCGCATTCAAAATTTTCTCTCACCACGAACAGGTACAGTAAACTCGGCAAATTTTCTTTATACATGCATTTTTACATACAATTACGTACAGATTTGATTTCAAGCAAATTTCTCTCTCTCTCTCTCTCTCTCTCTCTTTCTATCTATCTATCTATCTATCTATCTTTTCTTTTCTTTTTATTTTTTCTTTTTCTTTTTATTGTTCACGTTTTTTTTTCCTTTTTGTTCTTGTAAAACGAAATCGAACCACATTTTGAAGTAATTCTTCGTTTATTGGTATCTTAAATTATCCTTTTTTCCCTTCTTCTTCTTTCGTTTTCTCTTTTTTTTTTTTATCTTTTATTAGACGTAAATTATAGTTCGGTGTCTTTTTCTTTTTGTTTTGTGTCTTTTCGTTTTGTTTCCTCCCCTTCTCCCTCCTCATCGCCGTCCCACAAATCGGACAAGAAGAGACACATTTTCAATCGATTTTATCCTTGCGAGGAGAGGAAGAAGAAAAAAAAGGGAGGAAAAAAAAGAAACAAAACAACAGAACTTATCGAAAACGTGCACGATTTGGTAGCTTGTTACTTCGCAAGCGATAATTTCGAACAGTGTTATTGGAGACGTAGTGTTGTGTTAAATGAATAAGACGGGAGATCACGTGTTTCTCACACGTCGCTACGCGTATTATATATATATATATATATATACATATAATCGTTAGAGATCTCTTATTGAAGATTAGATTCATCGAAATTACGACATTGCTTTTTTTTGTTCGGATCACGATCGATGAGATTCGTAATTATAGAATAAGGCCGAATGGGAAATTAATCGGAATAATAATTAATCGTTTGTCGTTGGTCGTTAAAATTGATTAATCAGTAATTTTATATATATATATATATATATATATATATATATATATATATATATATAGAGAGAGAGAGAGAGAGAGAGAGAGAGAGAGAGAGAGAGAAATATTAGGTATTATAATAACAAAAGATTTTGGACAGCCCTTCGTTGCAAGAAGAAACCGGCATGAAGAAAGAAGATCGAGAAAGAGAGAGAGAGAGAGAGAGAGAGAGAGAGAGAGAGAGAGAGAGAGAGAGAGAAGATGAAAAAGAAGATGGAAGAGAAGATGGAAGAACGAAGGGCGTTCGAACGAGGGAGAAGAAAAGCAGTAGAAGAGAGAGAGAGAAAGAGAGAGAGAGGGAGAGACAGAGAGAGGGAGAGAAAGAGAGAGGGAGAGAGAGAGAGAGAGAGAAGAGAGAGGGAGTGGACGAGCAGGTCCTTAGATCCCTTGAAAAATGAATCTCCCACGGGTTCAGGGTCATAGTGAGGCCTACTCTCTGGGCCTTAACAGAGAAAAGGAGAGAAAGCAAGAGAGAGATAAATAGATAGATAGATACATAGATAGAGAGAGAGAGAGAGAGCCTCGAAAAAGCATCCCTAACCTGAGTCAAAACCTTAATACGGAGAAAAGAATTTTCAACCCGTAACGTCGTATAAGCGTAAAAAAAAATTCCATTTTCTTTTCTTTTATTTTCTTCCTTTTCTTTTTTCTTTGGTTCCTTTTGTTTCCTTTTCTTAGAGGCTTTTAACGCGGACTCTAATTTCTTTTTTATTACTAGTATATAGATTATTAGTATATGAATGTATGTATATATAGTTATATAGATGCGATTATGTTTCGTGATAAAATCTATGGAGTAAATAATCGTTTGACGATGATGAAAGAACATGTTGTTTATATAGAGTAATTTGCGAATGATTTATGGCAAGTTTAATAGAATTTCATGGAGTATCTATGGATGATCTATGGAATAAATGAGTTTTATGACTTATCTATAGATTGATAGATTTTAAACATTTTTACGTAGGGGTGTACAATTAATATGTAGTTTCAATTAATTTTTTACGATTTAATTGATACAATAATTGATTATCTATGTTTCTATCGATAACAAATTTTATTTCATTTATTTAGAGATTGTCCGCATCAATAGACGCAAGCACGTCGAGTTTTAATCATTGAGCGGGTCTCTTAGTAGACACTCCTTGAATTATTGACGAATCTTTGTTTTTTTTTTTGTAGACACTCTTTGAATCATTGACGAATCTTTTTTTTTTCTTGTAGACACTCCTTGAATCATTGACTAATCTTTATTTTTTGTTTCTTTTTGTTGTAAACACTCCTTGAATCATTGACGAAATATTTTATGGAATCATTTTAATCTATATAATTGATCGTTTCAACTAAGTAACACTTTATGGTATAATCATTAATTTTTCCAATATGTTCTCGAATATCCGAACACTGATTTCATTTTGTTCGCTATTAATATTTCATTTATATATACATATTATGTACCTATATGTATATATACACGTATGTCAATGCATGTTAACGATAGTTTAACAAAAATTTTTCAACCAAAACTGTTCTCCACTGATTAGTTTTACTGACTAAACAAAACGTCACGCGTCACAAGTGATATCATAGGTCAAAGAGTTAATTCTTTTATTGATATAAAAATCAAACGTATAAACAAAGTAACAAAACGACAAACAATGGACTACGGTCGATTACTCATCATTGTTTTAAATAAATGGTCTGAAGTCTACATTTAATCTATTAAATATTGTAAAAGAGAAAGAGAGAGAGAGAGGGAGAGAGGGAGAGATAAAAAAAGATACATCTGATCCAGCGATATCAATCGCGTTTATCGATCTCGATATTTATACAAGCATTATAATTTTATACTTCGTCCTTCATAATTATATCGCGAACTATTTCCCAAAAAGTAAATAGTATTTTCTCTCTCTTTCTCTCTCTCCCTGTCTCTCTCTCGGTGCTCTCTTTTTATCTATTTTTTATTTTTAGCAGTGAAATCTTTCAATTATCAAGCAAAGCTGCTTGGTTTCCTATCTTCGTGGTACAAGATAACTAAAAATGATATATATATATATATATATATATTTTATTCTTTTTTATTTTCTGAACATTGATAGGAATGACTTTATGTTGACTGAGTTAACACTAAAAAATATATAAATATATGTGTGTGTGTATTATATATATATATATATATATATATATATATATATATTACGACATCGTTATCAACTTCTAAACTTACTTTAACAAATTTAATAGATTATTCGACTAATATTTACAAAAAAACGATAACGCATTCTTCCTTGACTTTTTACACATAAATATATATATATATATATATATATATATATATATAAAACAAACCAACTAACAAAAAACAAAATGAAAAATAAAGCACAACAAAATATTTATATACATCGGAAGAGAACAACGATCGATATGTAACCGATAAATCGTCGATAATGACGAACGTGTCAATATGAATCTCAACGATATTAAACAATTGTCCGCACCTTTAATTAACTTTTCAAAAGATCGTATTCCGATTCAGTTTTACGAACTTTTACAAAAAAAAAGAAGAAAAACTAAATAAATCAGCAGCGCACGTAAGTTTTGACTCGGGTAATGGAAAAAGAGCATTACGATTAAATTTACGATTGATAACGTATAAAACTACTTTAAGTATAATATATTCGTCGTTCATCTAGTTAACTCTACGAATTTCTTACTCGTAGATAGATGGATGGATAGATAGATAGATATATATATAGATAAATAGATAGATAGATAGATAGATAGATAGATATTCGTGGGATCAACGACGACGGTGTTTAAACGACTACGAACACTAACCTGGCCCAAGCAAAAGATAGGGTAGAAGGATTGGATGGTATGGAAGTGGACGAGAAGAAGGTGGAAGTGGTGGTAAAACTAGAGGGAGAAAGAAAGGAAAGGAAAGGAGAGGAAAGGGAAGGAAAGGGCAGAAGTGGAGAGGAGAGGAAAGAAACAAGAAAAAGACAAAGAAAAAAAAAGGGAAGAGCCGTAAAACCGTGGACGATACACCGCGGCACTTCGTATATAACATTTCTACGCGTACGATGACGATCGGTATCGAGGTACAGTCGCCTACCATGAAATCATCAAACACGGAACCTCTTCGTTCAGTCTTCTGTACCCTCCTCAAACCCCTTCGTACTCTTCACCACCCCACTCCTGGACTTGCTACCCTCCACCATTGGCAGTCTCGTACAGCAAACCGTACACGTGAGACAAGTCTCACGTGCATCGTAGCGTCCCTCCCTCTCTCTCTCTCTCTCTCTCTCTCTCTCCTTTTCTCACTTTTTCTATCCCTCCCTCTCGTTCTCTCTCTCCCTCTCTTTCTCTCTCTCTCTCGGTTCTTTATGGCTCGATGGCTCGAGAGTGGTCTCCTCCCCTACCGATAGTTTTAAAAATGGCTTACGTATCTACTAGGCAGATACGTATCTTCTTAACGTCGTAGAATATCGTCTCGAATAGTTTTAATCGTTTTAATCGTTCGCTTCTCCGACGAAAGCCATTATGTTATTATTCTTTAGTTATCAATATTTTGTTACGGTCAATTTTTGTAGATAAGTTTAATGGAAGCTCTCACTCTCTCTCCCTTTCTCTCCCTCTCTCTCTCTCTCTCTCTCTCTCTCACTCTCTCTCTCTTTCTGTCTGTCTCTCTCTCTCTTTCTCTCTCTTTCTGTCTGTCTCTCTCTCTCACTCTCTCTCTCTCTCTTTCTCTCTCTCTCTCTCTCTCTCTTTCTTATTGGCTCGCAACAAATGACACTCTTTTCATTAACACTTAAATGCAAATGTGTGTGTATGCATACACACACGTATATATATATATATATATATATATATATATTTATGTATGTATGTGAGGAGTATAACTGCAATAAATATTGAAGTGAATGGAATTTTTAATAATAATTTATTTGAAGATAAGTGAAGAAGAATGAAGAAGAAAAAAAAGAATCAATGAATAAAGCCTGCGATTATATGGAAAAACAGTGTTTACTGATAAAATACATAATGGTATTGTTAAATATAGTATTTATTTGCACGTAAATACATACATTCACTATACATTTAACGTACATACACACGTTTCCGATATTCCGTTTCAGATATTTAGATTTCAATCGTGATCGAAACGTATTGGTTAACTTCATCGGCTCTGTTTTTTCTTTTTTTGGTTTTTTATTTGATTATAAACGACTATATTTACGTTGATTATCTTGATCGATTATTAATCACGCATAGTTAGAGAGAAGGAAAACAGGAGACGGTAACGTTAGTTAAATATATGACTCTTTCTCTCTCTCTCTCTCTCTCTCTCTCTCTCTCTCTCTCTCTCTCTCTTTCTGTCTCTCTCATGTATTTTGTTAGTGTCGTAGTTAAGTTCGATCCTTCACGACGACAGGCGCGCGTTCCGAATGAATAATTAGCGATCGAGAAGTCGCGTTCTTGGAAAATTCTATGTAAACTAACTACACAACTACGTATTTATATACGTATGTATAATACATACACGTATACGTGTTTTCTCATTTACAGTCTTATATATATATATTAAATAGACAGAAAGATAGATAGAGATAGATAGACAGATAGATAGATAGATAGATAGATAGATAGATAAACAGATAGATAGATGGACGGCATAGTTAGATATATTGAAAGATAAATGTATATTTATTTAATATACAATTTATAAATGACGTTCGAGCCAATGCAAAAGGGAGGAAGATATTTAACGACCGAACTAAAAGAGGGATTAAGGAAAAAAATAGAGAGAGATAGCTAGATAGATATATAGCGAGAGAGAGAGAGAGAGAGAGAGAATAAATAGGAAAAAAAAAGAAGGAAAAAAAATGTTGTGAGCAACTGTACCCACAGTGTGCTACACCATCGTTCTGTTATTGTAAAGAAATTGATATAACCAACCCACACACTCACGCACACATCAAAGAGATCGTGTTCCTTCTCTCGTATCTTAGCCGATAGAGTCAAGCCTGTTCCTTGCTCGCTCGCTCGCTCGTTCACTCGTCGCTCGTTCGCTCGTTCGCTCGTTCGCTCGTTCGCTCGTTCGCTCGTTCGTTCGTTCGTTCGAGAAAGAAAGAAAGAGATAGATAGATAGATAAAAGGAGAAATGAGAGAAAAGGGAGAAGTAAAGGAAGAAAAAGAAAGAAAAAAGTTGAATGAAAGAGAGAGAGAGAGAGAGAGAGAGAGAGAGAGAGAGAGAGAAAAGGAACGCTCGTAATCAACGAAAAAATAAAAATGTAGACAACGAAATTTATAATATATTCATAATGTTATACTTTAATCGAAT
Source organism: Dolichovespula sylvestris (assembly GCA_918808275.2). NCBI lineage: Eukaryota > Metazoa > Arthropoda > Insecta > Hymenoptera > Vespidae > Dolichovespula > Dolichovespula sylvestris. The sequence goes on from OU964969.1 coordinate 2,827,812, forward strand.
TATTGTAAATCAATTATATTTTGAGTTACGATAAGTGGACTAATAAGAGTACTGACAGGAAGGAAGAAAGAAAGGAAGGAAGGAAGGAAGGAAGGAAGGAAAATGAAAAGAAAGAAGGAAATAAAGAAAGAAAGAAAGAAACGGAGCGAGCGAGAATGAGAAAGAGAAAGAGAAAGAAAAAGAAAGAGAGGGAGAGAGAGAAAGGAGACGACGGTTAGAAAAGGAAAAAGAAATGCAGACTCATTCAGGATGATTTTCTTTACTCGAGTACGTAGTAAAAGGAGGGAGAGAGGGTGGGAAGGAGAGAGACAGAGAGAGAGAGAGAGAGAGAGAGAGAGAGAGAGAGAGAAAGAGAGAGATATCGGTAAGAGAGGCAAAGGAGGGGGAAATGACTGATCGTATAAACGGAGAAAAGACGAGGGAGAAGAAGAGAACGGACGTGCAGTTGAAACGTGTGAGCGGTAGAGTGAGGGTAAAAAAGATAAAGATGAAGATAAAAAAGAGAAGGATAGAGCGAGAGAAAAAGAGAATGATAAAAAAAGAGAATGAGAGAGAGAGAGAGAGAGAGGGAGGGAGGGGAGAAAGAGGGACCTCGAAGCCTCTCCGAGCCATCTCGGGGAGATCTTTTATCCCTTCAAGGTCAGACCTTCGATATGGCTACGTCTGGACCACGACATGAGCAACAGAGAGAGGGGGGTGGAGAGGGAGAAAGAGAACGGCAGAGGGAGAAAGAGAGAGAGAATGAGTATAGTAGAGAGAAAGAGAGGAAATGTATAGTAGAGAGAAAGAGTATAGCAAAGAGAGAGAGAGAGGGAGAGAGAGAGGGAGAGAGAAAAAGAGAGAAAGAAGAAACGTGAGTTAGGAGTCGAGACTCGAGAGGAGCGTAAACATCGACCCTCCTCCCAACGATATCTTCGATACCCCTTCTCGAGGAAAAACTTACATCGTTTTATTCTGATTCGTCGTTCGGCTGTTTGAATTTTCCTCGACATCCTTTTTAAAACGATTTTCTAATTTTTAAAAATTTATTTACGTCCATATTCGTTCTCTTATTTTAGTTCGTGCATACATATCGTCCGTAATTTTAAACTATATATATATATATATATATATATATATATTATAAGTTCTATAGTAAAATTGTATTAATAAAAAGTTGTATTACATTATTATATTTTATCATTTCTCAAGAAAATTAAAAAAAAAGGAACAATTTCATAAATATCCAAAGAAAAAAAATATTAGCTTCAAAAGAAGATTATTTTTTTTTTCTATTTTTATACAAAATCTAGTAAGACGCTACATTTATATTTTCTTATTTTTCTCTTTTTCCTTTTTGAAAATGATTTTCATGATAGAAAACAACTTTCGTAGAAGAAGATTCTATCGAGATTCGATCTTTTGTTATTGATTAACGTTCGTCCATTAGTGCATACGTATGCACTTTAATGCATACCTTACGTATGCATTATATATATATGTATGCATATATATATATATATATATATATGTATATAATACATATATAAAATACATGCAACGTCGAACGAATACGATAACATCGATAGGATCGTTGGATGTTAGTGTATTATATTTAGACGCGGTATTTAAACGAATGCCAGTTGAATTATTGAAAGAGAATATTTCTTATTCTTGCGTTCCTTTTTCTTTTTTTTTTCTTTTTGATCTTTTTCTCGTAAACGACAAGGAAAAATTATTTGTCATCTCGTTCTTCATAATCTTTCTTTTTCCTTTTTTTTTTTTTCTTTTTTTATAATCCATAATAATTTTCCAACAATTCTTGTATCTTTACTTTCTCTTTCTCTTTTTTGTTTTATCTTCTCCGATTGCTATACGACTCGTTGAAAATATTTGCGACATAAGATCAAGTACTACATATATCATATGTATTTATGTATATAGGTTTCGCCATCGAATCCATATAATAATGACATCTCTTGAGATCTATGACGATTTTTAGAAATATTAACGTCCAATTCTAACAAACCCATGGAATGATCGAGCCATGAATAATAATTAATTACGACCGGACGTTTCTCCCGACGAAGATTGATACTTTTCTTTCTTCTTTCTTTTCGGATTCTTTCCTATCTTTCATTTTTATTATCTTCCTCCTTTTATTTGTTTTATTTTGTTTTCTTCTTCTTTCTCTTTCGTCTTCCTTTTTCTTTTTTTATCCAAAGTAATAATCAAAAAGTTTATGCGAGTTATGATTTAACCCACTTCCCGAAGGTCAAGCCAAAATTAGAAACTCTCTTTCACGGGAAAACACGTAGTACTTATATATATATGTATATACATATGTATGAGAAAGAGACAGAAAGAGAGTGTGTGAGAGAAAGAGAGAGAGAGAGAGAGAGAGAGAGAGAGAGAGAAAAAGAGAGATTCGCTTCCGACTTTCGTCGTCGCGATCACGAGCGAGAATTCGATGCCGGAGAAAGTGCTCGTTGATCTTTTCGAGCAGCGAGGCTGCCGATGGTACGAGAGAAAGAGAATGAGAATGAGAGAGAAATGGAGAGAGGGAAAGGGAGGGGTGAGAGAGAGAGAGAGAGAGAGAGAGAGAGAGAGAGAAAGAAAGAAACGAATCCGTTTCACGTTTCGTAAGAGAGAAGAGAGAAGGCAAGGTTTCTGCCTCGTAGAGAAACGACACTCTCGAAATATATTTCTCGAGTTTCACGAGTATCGTGAAAAGGAAAGAGAGAGATAGATAGATAGAGAGAGAGAGAGAGAGAGAGAGAGAGAGAGAGAAAGAGAGGACACAAAAAAGTACAACGAAAGAAGATAAGAAGAAGAAGAAAAGTCATCGAAAAATGCAAATAATCAATTTGATGGGACGAAAGGACGAAGGAAAGAAGGAAAGGAAAGGAAAAAAGAAAAGAAATTAAAAAAAAGAAAAAAGTATCATCGAGAAATGCAAAGGCAATCAATTTAATGAAGATCGAAAGGACGAAGGAAAGAGATATAGAAAAAAAAAAGAAAGGAAAAGAAAAAAGAAGAAAAAAATATGAGATGAAAAGAAAATAGGGTCATCGAGACATGCAAATGCAATCAATTTGAAAAAGGACAAAAAAGAGAAAGGAGAGAGAGAGAGAGAGAAACAAGAAAAAAGGAAAATAAAAAAGAGAAATGAAAAAGTCATCAAGGAATGCAAATAATCAATTTGAAAAAGACGAAAGGAAGTTAAATTGACAGAGAGAGAGAGAGAGAGAGAGAGAGAGAGAGAGAGAGAGAGAGAGAGAGAGAGAGAGAATTCTTGTAACAATAGAAAAGAAAAGATACTGACTAATCGTAGAGAGAAGATAAGCGTGGGTGTGCTTTCGAGCATCCGACGAAAACACGACTGCTACCAAATATTTACATTAACAGCGAAGATATTTTTTTTTGTCTTTTTTTTCCTTGCGAAATATACAACGCGGGAAATACGATTGTCTTTTTCTTCATCAAATGATCGCTTCGTTAATTCTTGTCGGCTTCTAATCAAATACGAGACTCGTTCTCGGTCTGTCTTATCAACGAACTTTCCTTTTTCTTTCTTTTTATCTTATCCCATGCAATACTATCTCTACTTCTCTCTCTGTCACTCTTTTCTATCTCTATCTCGTTCTCCCTTTTTTTTTCTTTTTATCTTATAAGCGCTCGTTGCATACACACACACACACACACTTACGTAGATATTTACGTACACATTTGTACGTGTTTGCGATCTCTCTCTCTCTCTCTCTCTCTCTCTCTCTCTCTCTATCTCGAGAAAGAGAGAGACCGATTGATAAGCGTAGATTAGAGTCGATACTCGAGTCATCATCGAGAAGAAATGAAATTCTCTCGTTCTCGTGAATGAAGACGGATCATTTACTCCTTCTCCTTTCCCAAGAATCTGTGTATCGGTTTAATGAGAGGTTTCCCTCTCACTTTCCCAGAGAATTCTCCTCCCGATGCATCTATGTTTATTTTCAATTTAACATTTACACTTTCTTTTATTTTACGTAACTCCCGTCACAGCGTTGGATTCTGCGAATAAGTTCTTTCTTTTTTCTTCTCTCTTTTTTTCTTTTCTCTCTCTCTTTTTTCTTTTTTTTTTTTTCCTTATACCGCAGTCGACGCAGCGTCAAAATAATATTTCATATCTGAAACGTTATTTTTAAGTGATATATATATATATATATTTATTTGTATTTTTTTTTTTTTGTATTGATTTATTTAATTGCGTTTATACACAAAACGAAAAGAATGGTTTTGCAAAATTGTTCAATCGATTGATTTATTTTCAATACGATACGAATAGCCGTATTGTTTTAAATACGTATCGGATCATACGAAAGTATGTTATTTCAAATGAAACATTAATTCGAAACACTTTCTTTCCCTCGTAACGTAATTTTTACAAATATCTTTCGTGATCGCTTCTCTTTCCTCTTTCACGTGTATAGTAATTAACCTTTCACTTTCTTTTACTATCGCATAACTTTGGTGCATTTTTTATTCTCTAGTAATAATTGTAAAGAAAACAAAAAGAAAAAGAAACAGCAAGGAGTGAGAAAAGAATAATTAGAAAAGGATAAATTTATAAATAGGTTTATATTTATTTAGAAATAACGGCATATTATATATCACGAAATAGTTATTTTCATCGATTATATGCATAATTTCGAAATAATGCATTCGTAAACACGTTGTACGTAGATACGTGTTTCGCCTTGTTTTGTTGCAAGGTCATTCAGAAAAATAATATATCTACCCTTCTCTACTACTATCTAGATGTCCGTTTCTGTTCTAACAAGTGGCAACAAGTGTCGTTTAAAGGTCTCCCTCCACGTGGAAACTTCTTCTCCAACAAACAGAGTTATAGAGCTCTTATAAATCTCTGTCTCTGTCTCTCTCTCTCTCTCTCTCTCTCTCTCTCTCTCTCTCTCACTCTATGGGGAAACCATTAAAAAAAAAAAAAGAAATAAAAACACAGAGAGAGAGAAAGAGAGTGAATCGGATCCTACGAAAAATGAAGGGAGCGGAATAGGTAGGTAAGGGCGAAGGGGAGCGCGGAATAAGGTCAAAGGTCTTGGTAGGTGCACACGCACTGCACACCGCTTCTACAGGTTGCCCAAAAGGTTTTTGATCGTCCTCCCATGTCGAATTCACCTCCCTTATTTTCTTTTCTTTTTATTCTCCTATACCATTTTCCTACGACAACTATCATCTACCATAGGGGTCTTTTTTTAAAAGGGAGGGTTTTTGGTATATATTTTATAATGCAGGTTCTAAGCAACGTCGATTCTACGACAGGGATAAATAAATATCCTTTATAGGGGTTCCGAGCACACAGTCTCGTGCACACAGGTGTCTCATGAAAAAAAAAAAAAAGGAACGATTTCAAATGGAAAGGGAAAACGTGTATATGCACAGGAGAGAGAGAGAAAGAGAGAGAGAGAGAGAGAGAGAGAAGAGAGAGAGAGAGAGGAAAATGTACGATGTTCGTAGGATGAAATGGGACTTAAGGGTTCCCGAAGGGGTCCTTCCCTTCTTCTTCTTCTTCGTCTTCATCCTTGCAAGAACTTTCGTATCCTTTTTAAGGGGTCCAACGAACACGAAGAGAGAAAGAGAGAAAGAGAAAGAGAGAGAGAAAGAGAGAGAGAGAGAGAGAGAGAAAGAGAGAGAGAGAAAGAGATGCCAGACACATGTGTCTCTTCTTACATTCGAGAGTTCTTCTTTCTTTTTCTTTTTATTTTGTTCTCTAACTTATCGGCATCGTTTTCCCCATCTTAGAACACTTTTTCGTTTTTTTATTCATCTTCTTCTTCTTCTTTATGTCTCTCTCCTTTTTCTTTTTTATTTTTTTTATTTTTACTCGAAGCAACCAACCCCTGTCTACCCTCTTATATATACAGGTCCAGGGATGAAAGCCGCAGGTGCTGCCGCCTATAAAACGCTCGTCATGTTACACCAATGGCGCCGAAAATGATACTTCTCTGAGTAATCCATTAGGATTTTAATTTACGTACGTTCGGATTTAATCGTAAACTTCGTTATAGCGAATTTAATCTTATGTTGGTAA
>OU964969.1:2838878-2853878 GCA_918808275.2 Dolichovespula sylvestris
GTTCGACACACGCGCGTTACATTGAAATAGTGAGAAAAAAAAAGGAGAAAAAGAAAAAGAAAAAAAAGTAAAAAGGAAAATTCGAAACGATATTTTATTACCATAATCAATAATGCGATAAAGAACGTACAAGACGTTTTGATTCTTTTATCACTTTTAACGAGATAGAACAAGAATATATAACACCCTTCGACCCTATGATTCAGTTCCAATTTGGATTTGGATTTTTTTTTATCTTCTCTCTCTTTTTTCTTTGATTTTTTTTTTGTTCTTCCTATTTGAAAATGTACAATCAATTTCTGTAACGGCACGAATCTCAAACGGTATGAGCTCTTATCGAATTTTAAGTCCCAATCGTAATTATAAATAGAAATTTCGTTGTTATCTATGTCGAACGTAACGGTTTTATTTTCGTTACTCTTTGTTTTATCAAACGGAACGTTAAATTTTTTTTTTACCACTCTTTTTTCCTCTCCTTTCTTTTTCTTTTCTTTCTTTCTTTTTTTTTTTTTGTTCTCTTTCTTTTCTCTTTTTTTTTTCTTTCTTTAACAAGAATCGATAACAAAAACGTCCTGCCTTGTCGAGCAACATCCTCTCACGTCTCTTTTATCGTTTACAGAAGTCAGGTCGCTGTAGAGGTTATCTCTTGTATGGATAGAGCATATAAAGGCCTTTGAGTTACGGCGAGAATGAAAGTGAATGATCGATTTAGAAGAGAATTATACATTATTATTTATTATATTTTATACTTAATACAAAATTAATTTAATATTTTATATAACAGGGTGCAATCGTTCATTGAAATGTTTTAACGCAATATCAAATCGAATAAATTTTTTCTAGATCAGAAACAAAAAAAAAGGAAAAGAAAAGGAAAAGAAATAGAAGAAGAAATAGTTTTTAGTAAAGAATGAATACATGCGTTTCATAAATTAAATTTTCTCTGTGTATATATATTATCAATATATATATATATATATACATAATATATATATACATATGTATTTGTATATACACATATTATTAATATAATATATATAATTAATTATTATTTTATATTTTTAAACGAAATACGATTTCGTCGTTTTTAGAATTAAAAAGACACGATATTTTATGATGTCTCGTCGATTAACGATAATTTATATTTTATTTATACATGACTATGATAATATTTATAATTATAATATTATTACAGTTATATAAACGGATTAACAAAAAAATATATATATACATATATCGGTAAAAGTTCTCAATAATAAAAATATATAAGAAGTTCATTTCGTAATGGCAACAGATATCTTATTTTTTAAATTATTATTCCTAATAATTCATACGACAAGTATAAATATTGTATATACTAATTTCTCATTTTGCTTTTAATCTAAAAAAAAAAGAATAGTTTTTAATATATCTATCTACGACTATCATTGTATATCGGATTTTATATCGAAGAATCAATGGAGAGAAAAAATTCATTGTGATCCGTAAAAATGAACATAAGAATTATCTTTCGGGCCGGTAAACGTAGAGAGAAAGGGAAAGTTAATTAGGTGAAAGAGGGAGAAAAAGAGGAAGAGAGAGAGTCACTCACCTCGATAGTTTTGTCTCTGTTTATCTCGCAAACACTTCTCTTACGTGGTCGAGAGAGTATGTACGACCTTAAACCCATATACAGTGGCGACCTTCGATTTCTTTTCCGAGTCATCGTTTCCGGTTTCTCTGTCTCTCTTTCTCTCCCTCTCTCCCTATCTCCCTCCCCTTTTCCCTCTTTCTCTCTCTCTCTCTCTCTCTCTTTCTAGAAATTTCCTACGACTCCATTTATCAATTTCCTTAAAAAATTTCTTATAATTGTAAGTAAACGACCATTAATCTTCGTATCTAAGTATTATATTATTATCGTTTGAAATCATGTTGTATCACGAAAATAGAGAAAAAAATCACAATACGTTAGTTTATTTTTATTTCTTCATCCCTCGTTCTTTTCTATAATTTACGACAAAAAAAAAACTTCAAATCTTTAATTAGAATCGAACAGGAACAATGATTACCATTATCGTTCTGTCTTCGCGTGAAAAACAAGAAAGGAAAAGGAAAAGAAAGGAGAAAGGAAATGTTCAAAAATGTTATCCATTTCGAGGGTAAAAGTAAGAAAAAAATAAAATAGAGAGAGAGGCAAGAAAAATTAGTAACCAAACAAAAAGAGAAATATAGAAAAACCCACAAAAAGAAAAGAAAATCATAATAGATTTCATCCCGTTATATAATCATCGAACAATACGCATACGTACGAACAATAGAGTCATAAATACCGTGAGACCCTTTTTAAGGGTATAACACGATAGGTCTAGAATTTCGTCGGAAGTCACACCCCTCATCATCTTCCGTGATTCGAAAAGGGGGAAGTCGAAACAAGATGGAGTTGGTAACATGGTGTTCGGATGAAACATAATGAAGGCGTGGTGATGTTCGTTTGCCGGTCATAAAAAAAAAATGTCACCTTCCAGAGATATAAAAGATAAATAAAAGAACAGAAGAAAGAAATAAAGAAATAAAGAAAGAAAGAAAAAAGGAAAGAAAGAAACGAGTCACAAACTTATAAGTCAACCGGCTCTACTTACACGTAACGTTTATCGATCGCCTTTTACGCGAACGATAAAAATGAGAATATAAATCACGTGGTATGTAAGTAAGAGACACGAACAAAAACGTCGACACAATGAGACGGTAAATTAAGTGCTTGTTTCGATTATAACGAGCGACGTTAGATCGAACTAATGTAAGAGAACAGTTCTTTTGAGAAAATTATATATATATATATATATATATACACAGAGAGAGAGAGAGAGATAGAACGAAAGAGTACGATAATGACGTTGTACGCGCGCGTATATGTTTTATGTGTATGTGTTGTGTGTTGTGTGTGTGTGTTGTGTGTTGTGTTGTGGTGTGTGTGTGTTATGTGTGTGTGAATTACAAGGAAACACACGAAGCAACGTTTAAATTAAAACGCGCGCACGATTCCGATCTTTCTCAATTCGAGATCAATAGGAAATGTGAAAGTACCTCGATAAGAATTTGTTAGGAAGTGAGAGCCATAATGGAAGCGTAGACATATGAAGTGCGACTTTATATGCGTCGTTAGTTGGGGTCTCGTGGGTGGAACGAATATGATCTTAAAACCTCCTAGTGAAACTAAAGTGAGGAAAAGTCTCTCCTCTACTTACTTAAGTTCAAACGACGTTGCATTTAATAAAGTACCATTTATTCGATACGACGTAATATAGAATGTTTTTTTAATACGACATCAATTTGATATATAGTATTTATTTGTGTCGCTAATTTCGATTTCTTTTTCATTTCTTCTTCTTTCGTTTTTTTTTTTTCATTCCTTTTCTTTGAAATATTTTTTGCTGTTATCCCACAGTTGAGAATAAATTAATTTTGATTTGAAGTTTATTTAAATTATTATACAGTTATTTGGCAATCCGTTAGCAAAGAAATTATTAGTTTATAGTTGATAATATTTTAATTATATTTTTATCCATAATCCACACCCGCGCATATGCACGAACAGACAGAGCTGTTGCTCGAATTTGATCTATACAATTTTGATCTATACAATCTTGAATGTCACTGAATAAAATAAAATAAAAAAAAAAAGAATAAAGAAAAAAGGCGTAATAAAGGAATAATTTTTCAACGTCAGCATCTCTTTCATATAAATATATATGTACATATATGTATAATAGCAACTCATAAAAAATGAGAACTTTTTCAAGGGTAAATTTAAACGACTCGTTTGCATTTATTCTGTTGAATCAAACGTTTCGTAAAAAAAAAAAACCATACCAAAATTAATTTTTATTTGAACTTATGAGCTGCTTATGGCAGACAAACTGTTTACGAAATTACTACATCAAGTTAGTAAATACTTCAATTATCACTTTAATCATAATCTATTATTTACATTCGATTTAAACAATTTTCAACTAGATAAGTTTATATTTATTTTTTTAGATAAATCTATTGATATGTTTATATTTATTTTTCTAGATAAATTTATTTATATGTTTATATTTATTTTTAAACATCGGCGTATTATATTTTACACGTGCATAAGCTATACATATTAAGTTAGCGAGTAATAATTCACGAAGAGCAAACGTTTATTTATAAATGAATTTGCTCGTTTGCCTTTATTTTTGCTCGATTATTCGTTTCTTTGTGGAGAAAAAAAACAAAGAGGATACAAAAATTATACGATATAACTAAAAATACTTCATTTTTATTTGAACTCTTGTAATGTTGTTTATGTCGTGTTATCTGACAATTTATTTACAAAATTACACTATCTATACCGAGCTACTAAAACTTCAATTATCTTATCAGTCATAATCAGCTTTTATTCGAATTTAATCTGTGTTGAATTTTGAACGTAACTAAAGTAAGTTCATTTATTTTCTTTTTCTTTTTGTTGTTGTCATCATCATCTTTCACACACTCACAATAAAAATGAATAATTCACGACGAGATGTAATCTTTTTCATTTGTCGTTAAAATAAAAAAGAAAAAGAATATTCGTCATAGCTATGAAAAATAATTAAATTTTTATTTGAACTATTATAACATCATTCATGTTATAATGTCTCACAATATATTTGCGAAGTTACTATCAAGTTCGTAATTATTGTAATTATCTTATCAGCCATAATTAGCTGCTGTTCGAATTTTATTCCATACAGTATTGAATGGCAGAAAATAAATTTATTCTATTTTTTAGAATCAACATCTTTCACAGACACGCACGCACGCACGTATGCACGCACGCACGTATGCACGCACGCACGCGCGCGCGCGCACACGCACACACACACACACACACACACACACACACACACACACACACTAGAAATGTACGGAGAACAAAAATTTTTTCGAAGATGCATTTAAACGACTCGTTCGCATCTCTTCTGGCCAGTCTCATCCGGTTTACTTGCGTGCATTTACCCGCATAGTTATATACTCTTTACGGCTACGTGTCTTTGCCTTGGCCTTTACGATTCTTGGAAGGATCTTGGTTTCGATCTATCGGTCGGCGATTCGCACGATCCAATAGATTCTATCCGAAGGGTAGTTACGAACGTATAGAAGATAGGTTATCGTTAATGGATAGTACTAATTACATATCGGCCGTCTTATTGTACCTATTGTATATTCAGGTATTTACAAAACATTGAAGATGGTTTAGGATCGAGATATTTTCGAGTTCCGTTCTTTTGCTAAGAAACATTCCAAGAAGGAAATACACAAAAAAAAAAGAAAAGAAACAGCGTTATTGTCATGAAACGAGCAGGAATGAAAGAGAAAACCAGGCAAGGTCTACTAGAAACTCCATAGGGGGGTTTTCTTTCTAATGAGATGTTAATTTAACAGATGTTAACGTAGTAACAACTATTTGGGAAAGACTCTTCGACTTAATCCGGGAAATAAGGATCGACGGTCAAAACGAATTGAGAAAAGCGATCCAAGTGTTTAACAGATGTATGAACTATAAACTAATCGTATAAATTTGTTATCCTATTAGTTGCAAGAATATTCTTAAAGGATTCAATTCTATTTCGTTTCGATGGCGATAAATAATTATATTTCTGAGAACTTTTTTATATAGACGATTAAGACGGAAAACAAATTTGTTGAATAATTTATCCATATTTATTATGATTAATAATTTATATCGTATTTATTATGTTAATATTATGGCACATAAAATAATATATATGTATGTATAACGTGACAATATATAATAACTATATAATAATATATATTATTTATTTATTACTTAATATTAATGATCGTGATAAATGATTGAAGTATCTCTTTCGATATTAGAAGGGAAAGCTTGCGTTATTTCTTATAACATACGGGCAGATGAGGGTTATTCTTTTTTTAACGGGAACCAATGGGGGTGTTTTCAACCCCCGAAGAGATTCTCATGCCTCTAAATATAACGACAAATAAGGGAATCAGTTCGCTTTCATGGTTCCCGTGTTACGCTTATAGTCCGGATATTATCAGCTTGACCCATGCGGGTTCTTTCTTTGTGGGAAAATACGCCGACGAGTCATGAACGAATCACGAATAATTTTCGATAGCTTGAAATTGACTCGGTGTTAATTAGTCGATCGTTTTATACGACCTTTTCAACTGATACTAGTAATCTTGTAAATGACGAACATGTACTTAAATGAATTATATAAATTTTATATATATATCGAATTATGTGTCTGTGTTAAATTAAACAATTTCAATCAAGCTATACAGCCTCATCGGTTGTTTTTCTATTTTTTTTTAATTTTAATTAAATTAATCGTCGTATACAACCTTTTCGTGATACACCTACCTTTAATCTTTTAAATTATCTTTATATATATATATATATATATATATATATATATATATATATATATTAGAATTTTAAATATAAATATGTGTATCAAGATTCGAAAGACTAATCAATTTCTCTCTGCTTTTTATGTTTCAAAATCAATTTCTTTTTCGGCATACACTTAAAAACAAGTTATATAAATAAATAATAAATGAAACGAAATACGACTTTTAGAAGAAAAAAAAGAGCTACATATGATTATAATTATATCAATAATAATATTAATAATATTAACCAACAACAACAATAATTATTATTATTACTATTATTATTATCATCACAATTATTACTATTATTATCGATTCATTGATCGTCTAGCAAATTGTCGATCGTACGATTTGAAAAGTTCAACAACAACATGGACGGCTCGTGTGTGACTCGTTCTGGGCGACGCAACAGCCTCGATAGAAAGGAATTAGAAGGGATCGGTGAGGCGTCGGGGTCGACGGCTAGAAAAGAAGAGGTCGTCGTATTGTTACGAATCGTCCGATTCAAACGAGTACGATGCTTGTACGCGATACACCGATGTGTAGAGGCACAATGATCATAATAATGTCCAGCAATTACCGCTTAGGACAAGTAAGAGAAAAAAAATAGAGAGAGAGACAGAGACGGACAGAGAGAGAGAGAGAGAGAGAGAGAGAGAGAGAGAGAGAGAGAGAGAGAGAGAGAGGGAGAAGGAGTGATAGAGAAAGAGAAGGGTCGGGAAAGGGAGGGAGGAGGGATGAGGGCAAAGGCTGGACTTCATTCACGCTTGGCTCTTTTCATTCGAGCGGGTCGGTCGTGCTCTGCCGTGCCTGAGAACGATGCACCATTGACATTTCTATGCAATACTTTTATTTTTTTTTTCTTTCTAATTTTCTTTTGTTTTTTATATGTTTTCTTCTTTGTCTTTTATACCGTCTAATGAAAAGACGTAAAGGAGAAGAAAGTCACGCGGATGGTAAGGATGATTTTATAATAAGTTCGATTGACAACCCGGCGAATTTTTAAATGAATCCTTTTCTTTATTGTTTTTCATTTGCCAACTCTAATTTGTAAGAAAGATGACAACGATAAGAAGAACGAAAAGCAATTGGTTAATGAAAGGAATAATTGATATCCTAAACTTGGAAGAAATGGAAGGTGTGTGTGTGTGTGTGTGTGTGTGTGTGTGTGTGTGTGTGTGTGTGTGTGTGTGTGTGTGTGTGTGTGTGTGTGTGTGTGTGTGTGTGTGTGTGTGTGTGTGTGTGTGTGTGTGTGTGTGTGTGTGTGTGTGTGTGTGTGTGTGTGTGTGTGTGTGTGTGTGTGTGTGTGTGTGTGTGTGTGTGTGTGTGTGTGTGTGTGTGTGTGTGTGTGTGTGTGTGTGTGTGTGTGTGTGTGTGTGTGTGTGTGTGTGTGTGTGTGTGTGTGTGTGTGTGTGTGTGTGTGTGTGTGTGTGTGAATACAATTCGAAATTCGCGGGGTCCTCCGGGCGCCGCCGGTTACGGCCCGGCTTGGTAAGTTCGTCCGAAAGGGGGAAGCTTTTTCCGATTGGTCGTTCGAGAGGATGCTGCGTTGCCAGTTCGACTTGATGCTTCGTAATCCGTAGGGTAGCGGGGTTAGTAAAATGAGCGGTAGCGACACGCCTCACGATTGGCCGGTATCGGCTGTGCCGCCTTTCGAGAACGCAATGTCTCGGTTACCCCCACCAATCGGTCTCTCAGAGTTTCCCCCACTCATTGGCTCAGACGACACGACGTTGCGCGGCGCAACGAGCAGCGGGCGTGCTCCTCGGCAGTTAGCATTCGGGCGCCTAACGAGCTACATATCCTCGGCGGAAGGAAAAAGAGAAAGAGGGAGAAAGAGAGAGAGAGAGAGAGACAGAGAAAGAAAGAAAGAAAGAGAGAACGAGCCAAAAGCCGGACCGGCTCGTTGCGTCTTTTTTTTTTAAATTACTACACACACACACACACATACACATTTTTATCCGAGCTAACCAACCACACGACGCAACCGAGCAAAAAAAAGACTTTTTCGTCGGCTTGTTCTTTATTTTTGTTTTGTTTTTGTTTCGCAAGTTAATTATCAAAATATATAAATATCTACGCACTCCCACTTCCCCGTTGCCGTCAAACGGGGCTCTCTTAGATAAAGAGAGGAAAAGTAGTAGAAAAGTGTTGTTGCATACGTGCACTCCAATCACCTCCACCCCCGCCAACCGACCGCACGTCCTCCCGCCAGCAACGGAGAATCACGAAGAATAAGAAGAAAAAGAAGTTTAACCTTAAATTAACATATCAACCGAAGGACGATTCTCGGAGGTGATAGTATTTCGCTCAGATTTGCGAAAGGACATAAAAACCGAATAAGAAAAAAACATTGTGACAATTTTATTTCGAAATCATCATCATCATCATCATCATCATCGTCATTGTCATTGACGAAACGTCTTTCTTATCCATTTTTTTTCGTTTCTTTCCATTTCATTTTTGTTTTCCTCCTCTCAGATTCTTTCCTTTCTTTCTTACCAACTTAATTACTTACTTTTAATGTACACGTCGCGTCGTCGCGCAAAAAACTTTCAGCGTACTTGACGTGTAGTGTTTTCGATGTAAATGCTCGACGAAGCCTAACGTCGGAGTGGCAGTTTTTATATATAATATATATATATATATATATATACACACGCATCAGAGACATATATATAAATATATATATATATACACACACTTTTTTCCTTCGTTTCTCTTGTGTCCTTTGAAGTTTCTCGTTCTGAGAACGAGATTACGCTTCGGTCTTTGTTTTCGGATCGCAGAAAACTAAGAAGAGAAAGAGGAAGAAGAAAAGGAGGAGGGAATATTCTCTTTAGAATAAAAAAAAAGGGGGAAAAAAATAATAACAAGAAAACGAAGATTAAAAAAAGTGTTGAAATAGAAGGTAGAAAGGGAAAGAGAGACTGACGGATACTTAGTGTTTTTGTGCAAAAAAGAAAACAGAAGAGTAAGAAAAAGAAGGAAGGAAGAGGAGAGAAGAAAATTGAAGGAACATGTCGACCGCCGTCATGAGTACGCCCATGTTCGAGTGCAACGAGGCTCTCTTTAAGGTAAGAACACCTACCTTTTCTTCTCTGTAGCTTTACGATCACGTTACTTCGAAAGAATTCGTGTCCTTCGAATAGACCAGTCGCCTCCTCGAAGAGAAAGAGAGAGAGAGAGAGAGGGAGGGAGAGAGAGAGAGAGAGAAAAAGTGTGTGAGTGCGAGTGAGTGAGACTCTTGGATAACCGGAAAGGATGAGAAAAGAAAAGGACGGATGGATGGATGGATGGGATGGAATGGAATGGATGGATAGATGGTTGTATAGTGGTAAGGTTAGAGAGAGAGAGAAGAGCGTCGTTGAGACTCTCCTCGACGTAAATAAAAGTATATGAGAAACGACTCTCACCTTAACGAACAACTTGAACGTTCTCTTTGGTTTCTCCTTCGAGTTTCTCCGTGTGGCTCGGTCAAGTACCGTTTTTACGATGAGATTTCGATGGCCCGCCATTTTTCTTTCTTTTTTTTTTCTTTTTTTTTTTTCTTTTTTTCCTCCTTTTCATTTTGTTTTTTGTTTCGTTTTGTTTTGTTTTCTTCTTTTTTTGTTTTGTTTTTGTTTCGTCAACGGACAATATCATCCTCTTCGTATCCGATCCCCATAGATATTTATCTGTTTATACTCCATCCATTTGTTCTACGTATTCTCTCTCTCTCTCTCTCTCTCTCTCTCTCTCTCTCTCTCTCTCTCTCTCTTGCTCTCTATTCTTATCTATCTATATTTATCTATTTACTCTATCTAGTTATCATCATCCTCCATTTGATATATTAGGTTTAGGAGAAGAGAATCGTAAATACGACAGATTTCCAAACCTTAAGCGTTTATCTTATTTGTTATTGAGGTTTTTCCGTGTTACGTGTCGCGAGAAATCTAATCTGACGAAAGGGGAAAAAAGGAGATTAGGGGAAAAAAGTAGATAAGCAGATAAATTCATGGATAGGATAGGATGGATAGGTAAATAAATAAATAAATAAATAAATAATTTGAAAAGTGGAAAGACGTAGATAGAGAAAATGAAAAATGGTTCTAACGACCGTTCTCATTAACATTCTTTAATTTTTTCGTGACCTTTTATTTATATATGTATGTATGTATGTTTTATGGTGTATGTACACATATTACATATCTCGCTGCGATGCTTCGTCTTATTTCTTTTCATTTTTTTTTTTTTTTTTACTTTTTTTTTCTTTATATTCTTTTTATTCCTCCCTGACTACAAACGTAATTAGGTTAGAATAATTTATAACGTTCGTTTTTACTGTTTAACCATTGTTAACAAATTATTTCGAATCTTATCATTATTTTCTAATTATCGAATGATATTTCGTCTATACTCCTATACGCATTATGTTTTTTTTTTTTTTATCAAATTGTTTTTGCCTTTCTTGTGTTCACATGTTTACATTTTTTTATATATACAGTTATATATATATATATATAATATAATATAACATACACACGAGTATACACACTAAAGGATAGAACGGCCAAGAAAGAGATACGTTTCTTGTTAAGGAGGGGTAGAAACTTTGTTGGCACTTCTCAAGAAGCAGCGAACCGTGACTCTACGCTCGAAGAAGAAGAAATCGACGACCGGTGTGGGGGGGGGAGAAAAGTTACACACACACACAACGTTGCTTATTGGTTCCATTATGGTACATTTTCTCGTTTTACATGTTTCTCCTTTTTTTCTTTCCTTTTTTTTTAGCAAAATTCACAAAGAAAAATTTAAAAAAAAATCGAGTGGATAAAACCTCATCTTTTATTTATTTTTTTTCCTTTATTTTTTTTTTCTTTTTTTATTTCATACGGACAATATCTAGGGAATGAAATGAAATAACAAAGTAGTTATCGCATCGTAATAGGTAAAAACAAATTATCCATCCGGATATTCTTTGTGTTTCGTACATACTAGACGATTATTATTCGTTCGCGTCCATTATTCGTTTAATTCGTCCGTCCGTCTGTTCGTTCGTTCGTCGTTCGTGCTTTCCGAGAGAGAAAAATTTCCGTGACATAATTTCATGGTCGCAGGAAATCGAGGACGTTCGTTTTTCCACATGAGAAAACGCGCGCACGAAAGTTATCAACTTAATATAGTTTTTATTTATTTCCTTTTCCTTTTTTTCCTTCTCTTTCTCTCGTTTCTTTTCTCCCATCCCCCGTCCTTCTCTTTACAATTATCATCGAGCACGCGGATATATTATTTTAAATCGAGCGAACGTCTCGTAACGATTGTGTGTGTGTGTGTGTGCGTGCGCGCGCGCGTATTGTTTGTTAGGCTTGTATATTATTTGTGTGCGTTGGTGAGGAAATTTACACGACGGCTTTCCCTTTCGCGAAGTTGTTCTTCTTGCTATTCGTTTCTTTTTCATTCAGCGTAACGCACGAAAGTTCTTCTGTTACTGGCGGCACACCACACAGTGTGAA
This sequence comes from Dolichovespula sylvestris, assembly GCA_918808275.2. NCBI lineage: Eukaryota > Metazoa > Arthropoda > Insecta > Hymenoptera > Vespidae > Dolichovespula > Dolichovespula sylvestris. The sequence continues at coordinate 2,850,806 of OU964969.1, forward strand.
CCACGATCGAACTCGTTGGTTCAACAACAATTCCCTTATTCACGAGCTAGACTTAGATGGTATATATGGTACCTATCAGTAGGACATATCGGTTGCGTTCTCTAAGATTTATCGTTGTTAGAGAGTAGTTAGTCACTCACTCGTTATATTACGCACACGTCTTTCTTTCTTCCTTCTTTTCTCTTTCTCTTCCCCCCTCTCTCTCTGTCTCTGTCTCTGTCTTATTCCAAACAGTTTGAGCGACTTCCGGTTTAAGTCTCTTCCCTTGAAAGAGAACATGCTTGTCATTTCCCGTCTTATATTATTCGCTCGTCGAACTCATTCGTTAAGTCAATATGAAAGAAAAGAGAAAAGAAAAAATTATGTTTGTTATATTAATATGGTTTCTTTTTCTCTTTTCTTTATTTTTTTAATTCCTATATACATACACACATATATATATATATATAATATATATATATATATATTGTCTTATAAGCTAAAGAAACAATCTATTATATCGTACAATAAATCGATTTTTATTGACATTTATTTGCTTTCTTTTTCTCTTCCTTTCGTTCCTTTTATTTTCTTTCTTCCTCTCTTACTTTCGTTCTTTTTATTTTATTTCTTTTATCGCTATCGTTTTGTTTTTTTCTCTTCTTTTCTTTTCTGACGACCCACGCCGCACAGCGGCCACTTCAAGAAACTTGTTCGTGTATAGGCTGGCCAATGTTATATACGCAATATCGAGACACTTTCCCCCATCGACAATTTCTCCGATTTCGAAACTCGTTCGTCCGTTCGTTCGTTCGTTCGTTCATCCGTTCTTTCATTCGTGATATTTTTTGATTTTCGTATTGAGTTATTGATTTTGGTTCTCCGTTGTCGAAAGGTATGTATCCTCTGTAAATAGATGATACTCATCCACATCACCTAATTATCGTGGATATACAAATATATCATACTTTCTTTTTCCCGCGCTAGCATCTACGTATTGTCACGTGATACGCCAAGTGAAACATGGCGGACGATATGAGGAAATTCGCGATACAACATACACATGTATTTTTTCATAGTCTCTAAGAAAATGTGAATGTTATCATCGTATTATCGTTATCATTATTCATCCTCGTCTTAGCCGTCGTCGTCGTCGTCGTCGATGACGAAAAAATATTTTCAGGAGATACTCGAAAACCTATGTAAGTACGTTCTTTGCTCTTACGTAAATCGAACGAGATTATTTTCCCGCGGGTATATTTTCGTAGTGAGAAGGAAAAGACGATGACGTGCGTTTCGTATCGATAGAAGGGGTGAGAGGGGGGGGGGTTATTTCGAGCCTGTGGCAATCGCTTCGTATATCGCTCGAAATTTGAAATTCCTAAATAAATAAATAAATAAATAAATAAATAAATAAATTAGTAAGTCGTAAGAGAGACGTTAAAAGGATTGAACTTTGTATCGGATATTGGAAAGAATATTGTTTAATGGATTACACACACACACACACATTATATATATATTTTAAAGAGCGAAAATTTAATTCTCCGGTCACGTTTTAATTTGATCGTTCGTACTTTTCTAATCACAATTAAAGCGTACATGCCTTTCATATAGAAGAAGCACGACGAAACGATTCTAAAACTTTCTAACGTCGTCTCGCAATGATACGGATTTTCAGGCTTCGATTGTGACACACCGAGAGTAGAGGCAGCCTCGTGCTCACATACGAATACATACATATATTTATATATATATACATGTGCACACACATACAACATAGCACGTACACACACACACAAAAGCGACGTTACCTTCACTTTCCTTCGTTCCATTTTCTCCGGCGTTCGAAAGTTCCTAATTGGCTCAGCTTGCTCACAACTTTGAAAACTACGAAAAATTTCAAGTTTACATATTCGTATGAAGGAATAATTTGTTCGTTCGATCATTTCCGCTTCCTTCCGATTTCGTTTTTGTTTTCAATTACAATTTTTATTTTGATATAAGATCAGAATGGCGTTTTCCATTTATTATTATATATATATATATATATATATATATATATATATATATATATGTATGTATGATGTATGTATGTATGTAGATACTTATGACACGTATTCATCGAAAGACTTTGATTAGTCTTATACATCATTATATATATAAAAAAAATCTTCGTTATCGACGAACAAGGTTCACAGGAAATCGTGAAAGAATGAAAGGGCAACAAGTAATGTTATCGTCCGAGTACGTTGACTAATTTGTTTGCTCGAATGGTAAATGAGACTTGGTTGTGACATCGCTAAGGTAATTTGTAATTGTAATCGAACTATGTACCAATGAATAATGCAATATATCTACTCTCTCTCTCTCTCTCTCTCTCTCTCTCTCTCTCTCTCTCTCTCTCTCTCTCTCTCTCTCTCTCTCTCTCTCTCTCTCATTCTTTCTTTCAACGTTAACTTCTCTACTCTTTTCCTCCGTTTAGACCGTTTTATTTCCTCTCGTTCGTACGACGATCTCTTCGTTTGCGTATAAAACTCACGTAGTTTAGACGGCTACTACTACTAAAATACTATTACTACGTATGTATCGCATGTTGGCCTCTGTATATACGTACATCATCGTATAGCATGTACACGCATACATACGCCAGTACATGAATATGTAAGGGGAAAAAGATCAAATAAAAGAAAAAAAAGATCTCTCTTTTTTCCTCTAAGCATAGTAGTATAGTAGAGGATAAATTTTGTATATTCTTCGCTCATCTGGCACTAAGGCACAATAAATATCTTTCCATAAATTTTCAACTCGAATGACGTCATTATCTCTTATTGTACGCGCGCGCGCGTGTGATATATGATGTAAATACATATATATTTTTTTATACAAATATTTGGTTCTAATGATTAATAAAAATAAAAAAAAAATAATAATAATAAAAGAAGAAAACGACGAACAAACGAAATTGTGTAACGAGAAACTGTCATCGTCATCGTCATCGTCATCGTCATTGTAAAAGCAAAGGTCGACGGTTCGTCTCGATATCGCGAAGAATGGTCAACCGCATTTCTCTTTCTCTCTCTTTCTTTCTTTG
>OU964969.1:2858878-2891378 GCA_918808275.2 Dolichovespula sylvestris
CTCAACAGGAATATTTATATCTTTCATTGAACTTGGCCTTTTGTACTAGTCTATATACAAACTGTCTAATATATACAATGATTCATGTTCCTTTTATTCATCTTTACAGTAAAGTCATTGTATCATACAGAAAAAGATAATTCACAACTTTTATAATATAAAACCGCATGAACGCTAACTGTTCACCCTATTTCTCTGTATATGTTTGTCTAATGTCTTTGTTTGTATGTATGCGTGTATATGTATGATGCGTATGTATATCTGTCTTAGATAGTTAACTACGCTATGGTTTTTTCTCGGAAACGTTCGCTCTTAGAAATGATTGCATCAGAATAGACCAGAGAAGTTTCTCCGAAAGCAATTTATCTCGTCTTGTCTCGTTTCGTTTTGTCTGGTCTGTATTACGACTAAAATTACTTAAGAAAATTAATTTCAATTGGAAATTCATGAAAATTAACGCGGGCGCGCGTCTATGTATGTATGTTTGCACGCGCGCGCGCGCGTGTGTGTGTGTAATAATGATGATACTATGCGAGTAGATATATGTTTGATCTAGATCAGTGTTCCTCAATCTCAATGAGCCGTGTTGTTTTTAATATATGCCGCGAAATAAGTAAATCGTACTTAACTAACGTCAAAGTAAGGAAAATGGATTGAAACTGGTATAAAAAAAAAATTTCAGAAATTTTTCGTATGAATGCTCCTACGAGTTTCTCTCGGAAATACCGTGATATAAGCGATATCTCGTATCTTTGAAATATAATATACAATGATTCCGATCGCGTCTCTATGCTCTTAAAAATGTTATATTTATAAACATTTCGGATCAGCCACCCTATCATTACCAACAACAAATGTATTTGGCTGCGTGACAAAATTTCATGAAACTGTGATCTAGATCGATCGATCATAAATTAAATTAAATTAAATTAAATTAAATTAAATTAAATTAAATTAAATTGATAAAAGAAAAAAAAAGTACTTGTATTGGGATAATCAAAAGTTTTAGTGAAGATTTAGAAAGAGAGTGAGAAGAGAAATTTTAATCGCTTTCGAAAAGCGTGATCGTTACTCTCTTTTTCTCTGAATTCTTTTTCTTTTTATTTTTTTCCCTTAAATTAAATTCGATTCAGAAGATCAAGATCTATCCATCTTTTTTTTTCCTCCTTTCTCTCTCGCTCACAAAGCTACTTTCGATTCCAGCGTTCATGAATCATTCTTTCGTTTAATATAGCAGTAGCGATGAAAAGATACATAAAGGAAGAGAGGGGGGGCAGGGGAGAAAAGAAAAGAAGTTGAAACACAATGGCGGCCTCGTTAACGAATGTTTGATAAGATTTATCCTGGACAAACTAAGAAAATGGTGGATGTGTGTATCAACGTCTTGCTGTACTTGCTCGCTTGCTTTCATGCTTAGTTGCTGTGTTTGGTTGCTTGGTTGCTTACGTTTTAGTCACGTTTCCTCTTCCTGTGTCGAATCAAGGACAAATTTAGAGAAGAGGAAGAGAAAAATAAAGAAGGTCGATTTACTCTTGCGATGACATCGATACGACCGAACACAATCCCGTTCAAGGACACCTGTCACTGTACTTTAAACGCCGTTTTGAGAATTCTAATCGCTTTTATCTTTTACGATTGTCCCACGAATTTATTAAAACAATACAAGTATTAGTTTAATATTCTTAATTCTAATAATAGAATTCTAATAATATTTATTATTATAATTAATAAATGATAGTAATATTATTATTATATCGTATGTCGCTATTTGGATTACTTTTATTTGTGAATTAATCAGTTTATAGGGAAATTAGTAACGAAATAAAATTTACTTTTGTTCACAATCAAAATAAAGACATTAAATCAAATAATCAATTAATTTATTGCACATTGGAAGAAATATATTTATACATTTATACATATACATATATATATATATGTATGTATAAATATATTACTATTAAAATATCTAAATTTGTTTAGAAATATATAAGTTTATAAAGCAAGATATTAATCAGTTTATGGAGATATGGATAAAAGTAAAAAAATAAATTTCACTTTCACGCTCGTTTAATTGATTTCATTCAAAAAATACGTATTTCAAATAAATTCGTGTATGCATTGACCAGTTTGTAGGGAAATGAATAAAAAAAGCAAAAAATGAAGATTATTTTTGAAGCATTTTAATATATTACTTTTAAGAAGTACATATCTTAAGTAAATTCGTTTATAGATTGATCGGTTTGTAGTAAAATGAATAATGGACAAAAAAAAAGGAAAGAAGGAGAAAAGGACAAATGGCGAAGAAAACTAATTTTCGAAATATTTAATTTATTATTACATTTAAGAACATCTAAAATAAATTTATTTATTCGTTGATCAATTTGTAGGGAAATTAATAAATAGAAATAAGAAAAAAAACACAAATACACAGAAGAAAGCAAAAACGAAGTCAACCTTTTAAGTATTTAATTTTTCTTACATAAATAAAAAATACAACACACATATATGTATACTAAAATTTTTTCTGATAATATTTCGCGTAAATTTCAATCAATTTTCCAATGATTTTCTAACGACTATTTAGTTTTTCTGTAATATCTAAATAACAATATATCTAAAAGATACACATTTATTATAATTAAATACGTTTACGTTTGCACGTATACGTACACACGCGCGCGCGTGTATATATATATTTATAATCTATAAATATATATACATACATATATATATATATATATATATATATATCTTACGAGGAAGTAACAAAAAGTATTCCCGCGTTCTTTTACATGAGCTTCCTACGAGTTTCGAGAAGAAAGACGTTGTTCCAACGTTTTTAGTATTCTACGAGAAAGGAAATGCGTGGAGAAGAACGAAGGGTAAAACCTCGGAAGAGGAAAAGAGTAAAACAGAAAAAAGAAAGAAAGAAAAAGAAAGACAGAGGCAGCATACAGACAAACAGAGAGAGAGAGAGAGAGAGAGAGAGAGAGAGAGAGAGAGAGAGAGAGAGAGAGAGAGAGAGAGAGAGAGAGAGAGAGAGAGAGAGAGAGAGAGAGAGAGAGCTCGACTACTGGTTATAACGAAAGGAGAAAAAAAACGCTCGTGGGTATAAGAAAGAAAGAGAGACAAAGAAACACACATAAGAGTTCCCCACGTCATACGTAGTAGATATGTATTATGTGTGCATGTATGAAAACGACTGGAGGGACTGGCTTTTACGCATACGTGGGCGCACGCATGCACGCATGCATAACATATACCCATAGAAACAACATGCACACACGCGCACACGTACACAAACATATATGCAAGAGTTCTTTTCTTAACCATAAGAAAGTTTCGTTTGTCGCGCGAGCGATCGTGTATGGTTATATTATTAGTTTGAAGCTTCTTCCTGATGATTCATTTTTTTTTTAACGACCTTAGGAAACGTTCGAGACATTTCGTTTTTTTTGTCGTTCATCTTTTTTATTTTGCTTTTATTTTTCATTTTTTTTTTTAGTTTTTCTTTTCTCTTTTTATTTTCTTTCTTTTTCTTTTTTTTTTTTTGATCGTCGCACATTTCACGATCGACGAATATATTTTTGTTCGAACGTGTGCGGATTTTTCGATACTTTCGAACTACCTGACAATTTTTTACAAATTCCTGTTTTTTTTTTTATGTTCTCTTTCTTCAATTTTATGTATGTGCGTACATATATATTTTTTTCATAAATCGTATTTTTTTTCTTTTCCTTTTTTTTTGTAGTATCACTCTATTGTTTTATGCAACTGTCTCTCCTGTGATAACGCCCGTGCGTGCGCGCTCATTTACGAGATACAATGTGTGTATTTCTGAGAATATGCTTTGTCCTTGACAAATAAAACGAATAATAATAGGCTTTTGTTCTACAGTAAAATAGTGTCTTCTTCCGAAGGTTTCCCGGTCATTGTTTGCTTTCTAACTTTCGGTTTTTGCCATCTTCGATCGATGTGTGTGGCGCGCGCGTACACATCGTTTCAGGCCAATGCGAGATCGGCGCCGTTGTTAAAAAAAAAAAAAAAAAAAAAAGGAATATTAACGCTGAAGCACTCGATCGATTAAATGATTCTTTAATACTTAAAACGAATTTCTTTAATCATTTAGCTAAGCTATTTCTATCTTGATCATTAAATGACGAAGATTTTTATTGATCGTTGAATTGTAAATAATGTAGGATATATGTAATTTTATATTTTTTTTCTCTTTTTTTTTTCCTTTTGTGGTGTTAATCGATTTTTCAAATGAACGGCTCATATCCTGTTTGTACATTTCTCGAAATCGAAATATACATATGCAATATTTTTTTCTTTTTTTTTTTTTTTTCTTTATCGTAATCATGACTTTCCCAACATCATAAAATGTATTATTCAAATATCGTACTCTTTCAAAATGATTTTCGAAGGAAGATTAATAACTTCCTCGTGAGTGTATATATATGTATATTTATCTATTTATGTGTGTATATGTATATATAGATATAGGAGAAATGAATCATTTACTGTGCTCTTTGTTTTCTATCTCGTTAACGTAGAATCATTTCCATCGTTTGATTCCTACATCCGTCCTCACGTCATTACGTCGTATTTCATGGTACTTCGTAATATACTAAAATTCTTGTTTTTCGAGGATCGAAACAGTGTAGAGCTGTGACGAACAGATTTCGATCTTTTTAGTTTATTTCGTTTGAAGTCAATTTTTGTTCTTAGTCTTTTTGCCAAGTCACTATTATATGCAAAATTTTATTATCTTATACGATTACTATATAAATTTATGTATTATATATATTACTATAATGATAAAATATAATAATATATTTTTATCAACATTATACTATCTGTAATATACTATGCTGTGCTATTTTGTTATACTATAGTACATTTTCTATTATATACGCTATAATATATTATATAGTATAATTATGGTATGTATAACTATCAGAAATAAGAAAATGTTTACGGACAATTAATTTTTTTATTGTAAAATGATGTAAAAGTAAAAAAAAAAAACCAAAAGAAAAAAACATACAAAATATCTGACGAAAGTCTACATGGCCGTTATAAACAGGATTAACAAATAAATAACAATCGAGAATTTAAATAAGGATTAAACGAGGATAAATTTTGTCGTTTTCTTGTTTCTTTTTTTTCTACTTCCTTTTTATTTTTTTATTTTTTTATTTTTTTTAATTTCTTCGCGTTTTTTCGTCCAATTGATACGAACTGGTTCGTTCGAAAGAGAGATTCGTGAATGGTCCACCGTAAGAATTACAAAAGGAAGAACATGTGTCGGACGAGGGAAAGAAAAGAACTAAAGAAAACCGGATTTCGAAGGAGACGAGACAATTCTTTCTTCAATAAGTGTAGAACGGACTGAAAACCACTTTTCGTGATCTCTGAAACACAGGCAGCGATTTTAACGGCCGGCCAATAATAGGAAATCATGGTCGGTCGGTTGGTCGGTTGGTCAGTCGTGGGACCATAAAGGGTATATTTGCTTTAACAATAGGAGAAAAAAACAAGAAGGAAAGGAGAGGGAGAGAGAAAGAGAGAGAGACCCAGGAAGTGTAAAAATCGTTAAACAGTTATTACGATCGGGAATCTAATCGATACTTTATCGATTATTTCGATGATCTTTTGTTTTCAATAAAAAATCGAATTCGTTAACATATTTTATGCTAGGGACGATTGGGAGGTTCGATTTTTCTTTATTTTTTTTTTAATTATTTATTTATTTTGTTTTATTTATTTATCAATTTTTTTTACATGTATATTTTTTTCCTCCAGCATTTTATTACAACCGAGAACAATATCCGTACAATTAAAGATACCGTTTTACTTTTTGGGGGTTAAGTGGGTTAAATAATGTGTCTCATGTTTGCTTAGCTTTTTATGCATGATGAGATATAATTTAACCCACCTCGATTAGTTGAAGTCACTCATAATAAATAATATTTTATGTTAAATGATTGAAATGAACGTTTTTTCTTTCTTTTCTACAATGCTACTTTGTTTTATTTGCTTTAAAATCGTCTGCCTTCAAAAATTAAAACATGCTAACTAAGAACCAGGAAATGGAACAAAGAAATTTGAAAAAAGAAAATCATCTCTATATTACGTATAGTTGCATGTTATAACCAATACGAAATTTGTAGTGTTACTTATACCGTATTAAGTATTTACATAGATAACTGTACATACTATAACTATACATAAATACATATGTACATATATCATTACAAATAACTAACTATACTAGGTGTATATAACACACACACATACACACGTGTTATATAGAAAACGCCGTAATATAACTATACTTGGTATAACAGTATTATATAAATAATACTAATGTAAATATAAAAATACTATAGCATATAAGTAATACTATAGTATAAATACCACTTATAGTTATATTATGTAACTACTTAGTATAAATATAGTACAAGTAATACCCGTAACTTTCACATTATATAATGTTTCTCTCTCTATTTCTCTCTCTCTCTCTCTCTCTATCTATCTATCTATCTATCTATCTATCTATCTATCTATCTATTTATCCCTCTTTTATAGGCCCAAAATTGGGTTATACGGGATTAAATAATTTCTCTTATATGAGTCACACACTTTCCCACATCTTATCTTTTTTTTTTTTTTTTGACGTCCATTTCAGTCCGTCAATAATTTCCAGATTCAATTCGATACAATATAAAACAATTTATATCGGGCACCGACTTAAAAATATTTATAACGTGATTATAAGTTAGCGATTAAATATAACCATATTTAATTCTACGTCATTTAATTATCGAAATGGAAATTAAATGTTCCTCTTTCGACTCTGTTCTTCAAAGTATTTATCCGTGCGGCGTCCCTGGTGTTCATACAGCAGAGTGTGTGAGAGAGAGAGAGAGAGAGAGAGAGAGAGAGAGAGAGAGAGAGAGACAGAGAGAGAGAGAGAGAGAGAGAGAGAGAGAGAGAGAGAGAAGAGAATACTCTCGAAGCAAAAGCAGTCACCGTGTTCCACAAAGGGAACGTGTAATGTATGTATGTTATGTTATATATATGTATGTATATATTTATATGTATATGTATGTATGTACGTAAGTAGTACGTACGTATGTATGTATGTATGTTTTTATGTATGCCGTCTTGCGAAGGCGAGTCAGAGGGGCGATACGCTCGTCTGCACCGGAAAGCGAAACGTTCCTTCGTTCGCTCCGCTCGAGATTCTTTTGTTCCTTCTATTTCTTCTTCGATGAACGTGAGGGGGGGGGGGGAGAAAGAGAAGAAACAAGGGCGATAAAGAAAAGTCGAAGTGCAGTACGACATTCGCAAATTAAATTTCATCGATAAATTATCTATCAATACTCTCGAAAGATATTCTTAGTTGCTCACTTTTTCTTTTTCTCTTTATTTTCCTTTTTTCGTTTTCCTTTTTTTTTTTATATGTGTATATTATACATTGTATTATTATAATATTAAATATGTATGATATTATATGGATAATGTAATGTATAATATAATATAATATAATATAATATAATATAATATAATATATAATATAATATATAATAATGATATATTATAAAATAATATAGTATAGTAGTATACCGTATTACATATAGTATTTTACTATAATATAGTATTCTGTTCTATTGTATTATGTTACATTATAATAGAATATTATAGTTTTGAAATATAGTTATAGCATAGTATAGTATATAGCATAATATATACTATAGTATGGTATATCATATATTGTATTTGTATATGTAATTCGTATCCATAAATGGTTTAGATATTCATACATTATATATAATAATAAATTTATATGTATATTATATATTTAGAGATTTATTATCATTATATAAATATAAATATAAGTAAGTGTGTGTGTTTGGGGGGCGCTGAATCGTATATAGCTTCGAGTCAGACCTATTGTACAAGACCCATTTTTATGTTATGCATTATTAAAGACTTTATCAAGGCCTTCTTTATAAAGGGTTATACAAGGCCACCTTTTGTATATATAAACGTACATACACTATTTTTCCGGTAGTATCATGACCGAGTCTGATTTAGTCACAGAGTTCGATTCAAACAAATAAAAATACGATAACAATCGAAATTATCGATCGATAATCCTTCACTTTCACGATCGCACTTTGGTCGACCGTCTTTATCCTTCGTTTTTAATATTTTTCTTCGGTTTCATTGAAATCACTATTGCAAGATTGGTCTTTCCCCTATTTTTTTTCTTTCTTCCTCTTTTATTTTTTTGTTGCTTATTTTATTTTTCACCGCAACGACAACGTCATCGTTTTCTTCGTATCTTATCTTTTTTTTCCTTTCTCTGTTTCTCTCTCTCTCTCTCTCTCTCTCTCTCTCTCTCTCTCTCTCTCTCTCTCTCTCCCGCCCTCTTTCATGCGAATATTCCATTCGCGAGAACGTACGAACGGATTCGACACGCATCGCGTGTCGCAATTCCTACGTATACGATTTATATGGCGTGACTTGTGTAGTCTAGACATTGGTTAAAAGAGGAGCGAAGGGAGGGGAAAAATAGCTGCAATAGGAAAGTGCATTTCTTTTTAAAGACCTATTCGATCGATCGACTGACTTAAGTAGTGAGTACTCGATCATGCTCGTCGATAACTTTCACCCGAATTTTCTGACTCGTTCGAACGGGCCGAAGAGAAAAATCCTAATGATTTTTACATATTTATTCTATATAAACGCTAATTTATTTCATCATATATATATATATTATATATATAATATGTTACACATACATATACATATATGAATATGTAAGTGTATTAAGATTTAATAATAATAAAAGATGTTAATATATGGCATAAGTGTGTGTATATGTGAAAGTGTATATATATATATATATATATATATATATATATATATAGTATACAGTATAAAAAATAATATATATTTGTAATATTTAATTGAAAAAGATTTTACATTTAACTTAAACACGATGTATTAACGTAACAATTATGGAAACAAAATATTCATCCTATATTATATATATATATACACACATACTCATTTATGTATATAAATTAAACCTGTATATACATTTCTTTTTTTATTTAATAGACGAAACCAAATGTATTCCCGTTAACGAATTTAAAAATATCGATCGAACATGCTACTTCGAACTATTTTAATTGGTTAATTGTAACAGATCGGTGGGTCACACCTGATTACAACGTCATGTTGTTTACGTTGCGGATCACACGTGTTACACACTGTGATCGTGACGATGACAACGATTATTCGTCTCTACGGTAACTACGACAATGATGGCGGTGCACACTCGGTGACTGGCGGTACCACCGCCTCTATCGAGATACATGTATCAACGACGCCATTTTTTTTCCTTTTTTCTTTTTTTTTCTTTTCTTGTTACACGAAGTACTATATTATCATCGACCAACCGTCGTCTCTCGGATGTTTTACGAGCCGTCGTGGCCATTTTTTTCTTGATAATCCTCGTGAAAAAAAAATTAAAGAAAGAAAACTGTGTCACAGATGTATCCACGCTATCGTAATTTTTATCAGTTCGTGTATCATTTTTGATCGTTTGATCGTTCATTTTTTGCGTGTTAATTGGCTCGGTTTTTTTTTTCAATTTTCGAATATGATGGCAAATGTTTCTTCTTTTTTCTCTTTTTTCACACTCGTTCTTACTTTTTTCTTTTTTTTTCCCCACTTCTGTTTTATCCACTTCTATTAGCTATTTTAATCAAGTAATATCTTTTTTCGATCGATTAAAAAAAAAACAATATAAATGAATAAAAAGAATAGTAAAAGAGTGAAATAAATTCACGGCATCCATGAATTTTACATGTACTTTTATTAATCCCGATGATTTCATTCACTTTTCGATAATAAATCGACTTTATCTGATTTGCTCAAAATTAGATAAAAATAATTTACTATTTTGAGTTCGAAAATGCGATAAAGTAAGTTTAATATCGACCAAGTATTTCATACGTTTAACTTTTACCAAATAAATCAGCTTTATCGGATTTCTTCGAATTTCAATAAAAATCAAATTCCTATTACAATTCGTCGACTTTGAACTTTTATAAATGTTACAAAGCACATTTCATATCATGAAAAATTTCTATCTCGTTAATAAATATATTCACGTAAAAAAAAGAAAACAAAGAAAAAGTATAAACGAAGCGAGCGCAACATCATTAAGATTTTCAAATAATTCTCATACAATCTCGATCGTTTTCATCTATCTTTAATCGATCACAAACCCTTTTTTGTCAATAAAATCAACATCGTTTCATTTCTTCGAATTTAAAAAAAAAAAAAAAAAAAAAAAAAGATTTCAAATTGGTATTTTACAATTTGTGAAATTATTGAAATGTAACTGAAAAAGAAAAAGAAAAATGGTGTTAATTTTGCGTACAAAGTCAAGCAAAAAGAGAGAGAGGGGGGGAGAATAGCTAGGTCTAGCAAGTTACACTAGCGCAATCGAATAAGCTAATATGTATGCACGTGTGTGTGCGCGCGCGTGTTGTGCGTAGCTTGTAAGCTCGAATAAGAGTGGGCGAAGAGAGCAAGCAAAGGCAACCAAGGAGATATTACTTCTTGGATATCGAAGTAGAAACAGCGGAGGAAGAGAGCAAAAATATACGAGCGACGGGCAGTGCACCGCGCGCACGTTCGTCGTCGTTCGTTTCCCATCTTATGCGCATACATGCGTATTACGCACGAGTGCGCGCGTTTATGCTGTTGCTTGCTTGCTTACTTGCTACTGCTGCTCTCGCAACCTTGAGAGAGGTTCTTTGTGCGGTTCAGCGCGTTTCTTCTGAGCACCTTTGTGTGCGCGTGTGTGTTAATATATTTGATGAATGTATGTACGCGTGTGTGTATAAATATATAGTATAAATATATATATATATTATGTTCGATACGCGATCAAATATTTATTATTTAATTATTTTAATTATTCGTTATCCAATATCGACATGAAAAAAAGAAGAGAGGGGGAGAGAGAGATATATATTTTTAGTATATATTTCATGTACTTCGTTTGTATATAATGAATTAGCATTTGTATTGTATACTAAATTAGTCTTTAACATATAATTTTATAGCATTAATCTACTATACACAAAGTATTAGTATATTTGAAGTTCTTAGGATATTAAAAAGATTGGTGTATACATTACACACAGACACACACACGTACGCACACACACAGGCACGTATAAAAAAGTATTAATATTCTAGGAATATATTAGAAGATTAAAACAACACAAGTTAGAGTATTAAAAGTATTAGTATGTTTAGTTTAATAAGTATTGGATAAGCATTTGTTATATGATAATATATTATTGATTTAGTACGATAATAGTAATGATACGTACTAAATTAATACGTGTTTATTATATAATATTTCTCAAAATGTTCCTTACCAGCGTTCGTAAAATAAATTCTTCCAAGTTTCCTTCTATTTCCGTCACGAGCATACACGCTTCTTAACATATAAGATCTCTCCTCTCTCTCTCTCTCTCTCTCTCTCTCTCTCTCTCTCTCTCTCTCTCTTCCCTCTCCTCAATCTCTCTCCTCTCTCTTCCTCTTTCACTCAGCTGTCTCAGCAGGGTTCATTTTGCACGCGTGTCCGAACGAAGAGGAAATCCCGAAGCGTGCTAGAAGTGTGTGTGTGTGTGTGTGAGAGAGAGAGAGAGAGAGAGAGAGAGAGAGAGAGAGAGAGAGAGAGAGAGAGAGAAATAGGAGAGAGACAAAGAAATAGGGGAGGGGGGAGAATCATCTTAAAGAAAGAGTAGAATGACTGCTGTCTAGTCCGATGGCTCGAAACGTTCGGTGAATCATCGAAGACTACAAGACGAAGCGCGGTTAATGCGCTTATTCGAATGCTATTGCTGCTACTTTACGAAACACGTGTGTATTTTTTACCCCGTTCTCCCCCTTCTACTGCCCACTCTTCTTTTCTCTCTTTTTCTTTCTATCTCTTTGCTCATTCGAAGCTACAGAAAACTCGTGGTGAATCTTAGACGGCGTTTCTCAGAAAATTTGGATGGGGTTTATTTTCTCAATTAACGTCTCACCCGTCATTCCTCCTGTCTTTTTCGTTTGGTTACCCCCTCCCATCCTCATCCACCTATCACCATCTCTCTCTCTCTCTCTCTCTCTCTCTCTCTCTCTCTCTCTCTACCTATCTTTTTCTTTCTCTTCAATTTGATTTTATTCATTGTATACAAGATAAAACACACCTTCACCGGGACAACACTCGTGACGTAATATTCAACGGTACGCATAGAAATTCGTGGAATATACCTGGAACGTGATTAACATTCTCGTTCTTTATTATAATTTATACATACTTGTGTGTGTGCGTGTGTGTGGTGTGTGTGTGTGTTATATGTGTATGCGCTATATGTACCTATATATTTTATCATGCGCGACACGTGGTGTTTTAAGCTCGTTAATAAACGAGCAAACGTTTGCACGTTTTAGCATATCTTCTTGAAAGGTCGTTCGAAATCCACGCAAGGATAATACAAAGTTTTCTTCTCTGCGTTGAAAGAGAAAAAAAAGAAAAAGAAGTAAGAAACTCAGGAAAATTCTAATAATATTTGTCTTTCGCCGAGAATACCTGGATCACCCGACGTCCATCTCGCTAATGCAAATACATGTGTGTGTGTGTGTGTGTGTGTCCTATGTATTATTTACATACATGCTTTTCTTTTAGTTCTCTCTCTCTCTCTCTCTCTCTCTTTCTCCCCTCTTCTTTCTCTATCTCTCGTATCTTTGTGCTGACCACCACGAAAAGATAAAAAAAAAGAAAGAAAGAAAGAAAGAAAGAAAGAAAGAAAAAAAATAACGTCGGTATAAAATATGGCCGACTCGTATCAATGTCATACACACACACATACGTACGCACATCGACACATCGATAAGAATACATACGTATACATGTATATAAAAGAACTGCGTATATAAAAAGTATATGTAAGGACGTATGTGTTTAATGTTAAGCATTGCTTATATAAATAATTCAGAAATACGTTAAATGCGAGATAATGCACATGCGTCTGGTGACGACGCGACGACGACGACGACCGACGATCGACTGCGACCAACGACGATTAGAACGACAACGCAACAATGATGACGATGACGACAAAATGAAATAGACGCGCATAATAGATTCTTTGGAATAACACGATGGGTACAACTTGAAATCAAGAAAAAAGCAATGAAAAAGATATCAATGAAACAAAGAAAAATATCGAAGAAAGAAATCTAATTGGTTGAGGGAGGAAGGTGGTGTAGTAGATGAGGAAGTCTGGATGGATGGGTGGGAGGAAGGGATGGGTGGGAGGGAAGAAAATAAAGATGATTAGCTGTGAATGTAATGGCGGACGCTGACTGACGATCCGCGTCGTCGGTCGCGGCCTATCTTCGAGCCTGGAAATTTCCACTCGTGGTGTTATATCGTATGTATGTATATATGACAAGTACGTGTGTACGTGTGCGTGTGTGTGTGTGTGCGCGCATACGTACGTGTAATGTTGCGAAGCCGGCGTAGAGGGGGCAGGCGGGGGCAGGAGGAGGGAGGGAGTAGGTGGGGTAAGAATCGCGTCTCTTGGCGATTATTATATCGTCGTCGATTATGACAATACGATTCTCGATGTTGTCATTTAAGAACCGAACCTCGAAACAACGATTCTTCGTTGGCCTTTTGTAACGTGACGATAAACTCAAAGCCCGGAGAGTAAATTCAGCCGTGAGCATTCCGCGTGATTTCTCGAGTTTCGCGATACTCGATAGCCCCTCCGCTCCCCGCCCTCCCCCGCCACCGTGGCCCCCGTCCCCGTAACCGTTCCAATCCCCCGCCATTCGGACTTGCGTGCACGTTTTTCTATTTCTTTCTTTTTATCCAACAAGCAAGAAAAGTGAATCCTCCTGTGTTCCTCTTTTTTTTTATCCTCCCCCTTCCTATCCCCTTCTTTATTTTTTTTTTTATTTTTCTTCCTTCTCTCTCCCTTCCACCTCTTCCCTCCTCATCCCCAGCCTATAAGAAAATATTCGTTCCATTTATTTTCAATGAAAAATTAATTTCGAACCGTCACTTTCAGATTGATTAATCGCGACGTTGGAGTAATATATTTAAAAAAAACTTTTTTTTTTTGAAGTTTTCGAAAGTGTTCTTTTCTTTATATTTTTTTTTTATTTGTAACAATTTTTCTTTTTTCTTTTCCTCTCCTTGTCTTGTGTTTCTTTTTGTTTGTTCGTTTCATTTTTCGAATTCAATGATTTTTTAAACTTCGGCAATATATCTTTAGACGATGGCACGTCTTATCTGAAACGCCTTATTGAGATTTTAAAGTGTCAACTCAACATGGCGTAATTCTCGTGTCTTGAGAGATAAATCACCGTTTAATACTATTGTCCCGCGCATAAACGTAAGTATATATGCGTTTGTGTGCGAGAAAGAAAAGGGGGAGGGAGAGAGAGAGAGGGGGAGGGAGGGAGAGAGAGAGAGGGGGGGGGAGAGATCTTTATTTTCGTATTTTCGTAGTTTCTCGAAGACATCGTTAACGGTTTACGGCTCTGTTCAACAAAATGGAATTTTCCCTAAACGACAATAATACTTTTATCTCTCGATCGTTCCTTTTTTTTTTTCTTAACAAAACTCGTGCGGTCGTTGTTATTGTCAATAACCTTAAAGCCTTTTTCCGATTGCTAGATAAATCGGACGCGTGTTTTTTTTTTTATCTATAATCACCCCCTCTTATAGAAAAAAGAAGTAAAAAAAAAACCTTCGAATTTCAAACGATTAACATACTTTATAATCATCGATAAAGCGATGACGACGACGACAACGTATATAAGCAAGTCGCGATACTGATTCGTAGCTTATCTAAACTTTTTAAGAACAAACATAAGAGAGTCGAAGTATTCGACAAATTTTTTTTAAACGTTGTTTTCTAATCTAATCTAAGCCTAAGAAAATATCTGACAAATGGTAATGGTAAAAAAGGAAATGGTCGATAAAATATGGGATTTGGTATATTTACAAGAGAAATTGTCACTTTTGTTTTATACTTACTGATTAATGTTTTTCGAATTTCAGGAATTTTTATTCTAAGTCTGGTTGGATTTGACGAACTTCTCGTTGCTTTCGTATCCTTCATCAACGGGCTTCGTTTTATCCTTGCTTAGTTTTAAGAGTTTAAGGTTTCTAAACGATTCCGAAAACCAATTGTTTCAAACTGTTTTAATTGTTTACTGCGATAATTATTTACTACGTAAGTTTTTTTTTGACAATTCATTAGATTGTATACATTGAATCCTCTCAATTCAAAAGTTTCTCATTTTTGTGATTAAAAAAAATCTTAATTGTTTTCCAACCTATCACACATTATCGTGAAACATTTGGTCACCATGAACTTACCCCCTTGCCACTGTTACTAAGAAAGATGGTTCTTCACTCCTTATCACAAGGACGATCAAAGGAAAATATTTAAAAGATTGTATTTTCTAATCGTAGCAACATAAGTTAATTTAAAAAGAATATTCTCATCTTTTAAATACGTTTTATCGCCATTAAGATAATCTGATTATATCCGTAGATGACGATATATTAATACTTAGGATTAACAAGTTTATTGTTGTTAAATATATTTTTATTTTTTAAAATTATTTAGAAAGAAAAACGTATCTTCATCTTTATCGATTGTGTCTGCAATGGTAGGAAAAAAAAATTGAAATTTCGATATATTTTTCGATTTTTAATAATATATATTTTTTTGATATTTATCGATTTTATAAAATACAGGTTTTAGGTTACTTCACAAAATACCGGTATTCTAAATATATACAGATATTTAAAGATATTGATTCTTAACGAAAAAATGTTATAACTGTTAAAGTTTTAGTTTCAGTTTCAGTTCTTTAGAACCGATATTATATCGATTCTCCATATTCTTTTATTTTGAAGAAAGTTCAGTACGTATTTTTGAACAATTAGGTTTTATAGAACTCTAAAAACCTTGTGCTGGTGCCCTCGGATTTTTCTACATTCCTAAGAAAAAAAAAAAAAAAAAAAAAAAAAATATATGATTTCGAATATCGTCAATCGCTTCTCAATTGGAATCGGTTCGAAATCGATAAATTTTTGTTACATTTATCCGCTTAAAAAAATTGCGACGTCAGCCTAAATAACTAATTAGCGAATACAACATACTTTTAGTTAAAATCGATTTCATAACAGAATTTCATACACGTTACCTACTTTTGCAAAGTCAATATGAGGAATCAATAAGAATGATGATAAAAACCTGAGAAAATACATATTATATATCAAGTCATATCAAATGATAATTGATATAGAATCAATATATCTATATAACAGCTATAACATTATTTTGATTTTTCATAATCGTTTGAATATCTGAATCAATTTCATGATTTTGTTTCGACTCCTTCTTAAATTCAACCCTTTATGATCGTAAGAGTTTTAAGCATTTTTTAATTTTAGTACAGAATATTTTTATTCGCACAACGGGGTGACATATGTTCAATCAATCAATTATTGCAATACTGATAATTCTTATCCTATGGACGAAGGGTTTGAAGTTTATCTTTTGTTAATATGGCGGAGTTTGACAAACATCGTACGGAACAAATTGAATTAACCGATTTACCACAAGGTCTGACATTTCGACCTATTATGTAAATAATAGGCTTCTTATTAAACTTCATAAGAAGAAATTAATTAATTAGAATTATCGTAAATGAAGATATGCTATGTTCAACAAAATTTTTAATTCGTGCAAAATTTTGTCGGATGAGATTATAGTCACATTTATTATATAGCGAGTGTTAAACGTTGGATGACTTCTAGTAACTTCTAGTAAGAAATGTAATAATTGTAAAAATACTCCATACCAAGAAGCATACGTTGGAATTCGATTAGAAACATTAAAAACCTTGTTATCCTTAATGAATAGACAAAGGAATAGAATTTTTGAAACATCTTTTCGTTTAGGTAGCTTTTATAGATAGTTATGTTGAACCCTTTTAAACTCATCCCCTATCTTTCGTTATTTTAATACTGATTAGGTCTGATCCCAATCATGTCTGTTTATCTTTAGAGTCCTGAAACGTGAATTAACGATCCCAAGTTCTCCTCATCTCTTTTTACGAGTAGGAACGTAATTAAGGAGAACAATCTTCAGGAAGTTACTAAGCACACGTTCTTCTACTATCAATGGATTCGACTAAGTAGCACCGTTATTTAGAAAGATTGATGCTTCCGATAGACAGTTAGATAGGAGAAGAAGGACCTTGAACGAAGCAATTTTCTTTAAGATAGAGCTTCTCCTGGTGGGTCAGCGATTTCCGTCTTTTAAATACCATAGAATCAAAAATGTGATATTTTATTTTTAAATGTGACGACCATCGGGTTATAAATTGCGTAATTGATGTTGTAATCATTGGCAAGATCCAGTGAATTTTTTTTTCTTTATTATTATTATTATTTTTATTATTTTTTTTTCTTTTTTTTTCGTTTTATCTCCCAAACAAATAACGTAATCATTACGAACGGCCGTTATTGGTTGCTGACTTGCGTTTTATTGAAAGAGAAAGAGCTAGAGAGACTAGACATTAATCGATATTTTTCGATGTTTTTTTGTTACAGAACACGAGCTCTGCGAAGAGCAAGGACACGGGTACAAACAATGCAACGTCGGTATCATCGACGAACAATAACAATGGCACGAACGGAGGCCACGCGCCTTTACGTCGAAGCTACACATCGTTGGTGACGACATTGATCGAGCAGCATCGTAAATTGGACAGGAGCGCGAGCGAGCCAACGTCTCGTTACAAGACGGAACTTTGTCGGCCATTTGAGGAAAGCGGAGCCTGTAAATACGGGGACAAGTGTCAATTCGCTCATGGATACAGCGAGCTACGAAACTTGGCTCGTCATCCGAAATATAAGACAGAATTGTGCCGTACCTTCCACACGATCGGTTTCTGCCCATACGGACCACGTTGCCACTTTATTCACAACTTCGAGGAGGCTCGTATACACAATCAGAAGGTGAGCGCACAGCTAGGCTCATCGCAGCCCAACATAATGGGTTTGAATCCATTGTTGGGTGCCGCCGCCGCGGCTGCGGCAGCCGCAGCAGCGGCCGCGGCCGGCGGTAATACCGCCGGTGTCACCGGTGGTAATAGCACTGGGTGTAACACCAGTACCGCAGCAGTCGCGGCAGCAGCCGCAGCAGCAGCCGCAGCAGCCGGTGCTGCTACGAACGCACCTAGTAACGCAACAGGCGCCGCAAGTTCCGCCAATCTTAGCGTCGGCCTGTTAGAACAGATAGCTGCCGCAAGCTCGTCCCAAGTAGCTGCCGTAGCCGCGGCAGCAGCAGCTGCCAATTCACCGCCGAATCTAATGAGAACGAATTCTCTAAGTTTGGCCGCTAGCACGGCCAACGCTGCCTTTACTCCGCCGCCTTTGCTCCGAACAAATTCTCTTAGCCTTGCCTCAAGTCATCATCATCATCAACAACATCATCAACAACATCATCACCAGCATCAGCATCATCATCATCATCATCACCATCGTCAAACAGCGGGTGGTGCAAATGGTGCTGCCGGTGGAAGTTCCATCGTTGGAGCTACCAGGCCAAAACCACTCAACCTCAGTCCGACATTTTCCCTTGGTAGCACGGCAGACTCCGTCTCCCCGTCATCGAGTCTCAGCCAATCTCCCACAAATTCAATGGCAAGTTTCTTCAGCGACGACTCGACGCAGCAACCTAACGTAACCAACAATCTGCCGACAACACCCTTCAGCTTCGGTCAGGATTTTGGAATTCTCGCAACACGACAAACCCCAAGTCCACGTACGAATGTTTGCAGTCCGCTCGGTTCTGACGAGATCGCCACACCGAGAACACCTTCACCGTTATCACCTAACGCCGAGTCAAGGTTGCCTGTATTCAACAGGATCAGCAGCACCCTAGGTGACTTCGACAACCTTAAGATCTAAACTCCCTACTGCAGCTGTGTTTCTTCGCGCGATTGAAAGAAAGACAAAAGCAACAACAACAGCAACTATCGCAACAACAGTAATACACGTGTTTCGTTTTAAAAACGTGAACCGATCGAAAATTTAATATCTCTTTTTTTTTTGAGGTATGAATATGAAAATGAAAATATTCGTTCTTTTTTTATTTTTATTTTCTTCTCTTCCGATACGGACGGAGCCGATCGCTTCTCTCTCCTCCGTCGTTATTCCGCTTCTTATTTAAAGCATTCTACTTCTTCCTCTTCTTATTTTTCTTCTTTTTAATTCTTTTTCTCTCTTTTAACGACGCACCTTCGTGCATTTTGCTATCGTTCTTGAACCATCGTCTTTTGTGTTTCCCCTAAATTTTTTTGTCTACTTTTTTTTTAAATCATTATCCTCATTATTATTATTATTATTAATATTATTATTATTATTATTATTATTATTATTATTATTATTATTAACTATTTTAAATAATATTATATTATATTATTGATATACTACTACTATTATTATTATTATTATTATTATTATTATTATTATTATTATTATTATTATTATTATTATTATTATTATATTATATTATAACTATTCTTAATAACACATACACACATACACACACATATATATCGTCAGAACCACCGTCATTCATCGCCTTACGATCATTATGGTCGTGTTCTTCGGCATTTTCTCATTATCTGTAATCGGTTAGAAAATATCATTCTCATATTTTATTAGGTCGCGTTGCTTTTAGCGATCGACGACTTTAATAATGAATGACTTAGGAAAAACGACTTTAGACTTTTCTGTCGGTCGTAATTTTCTTTTTCATTTTTTTTTCACTTTTTTTTTCTTTGTTCTTTTTTACTTAGGTTTAACGCTCGTTTAATCGATACCGCGAAACGACAGTATCATCCCGGAAGTCGCGACCGGATCGTGTGAATCTCTCGATGGAAAATGTAAATGAAATATATATATATATATATATATATATATATATTTATATATATATATATATATATATATATATATATTTACCGTATATATATCGATTGTTTGCTTGTCTCTGTACTCATGCAAAATGATAAGAAGGGAAAAGAAATTCTGTTTTTTTTTTTTCAAAGAATTGCGAGGAGAGGGTGAGAGAGGAATATTTTTCTTATAAATCTTCGTTCTTCTTAACTTTTCTTTCTTTTATTTTCTTTATTTTTTTTGGGTAGGCGGGGTTTAAATTTTAGATCGTATCATTTTTTTTTATAACGAAAAATGAAGGGGGAAAAAAATACAGAAGAAAGAACATAACCTGCCATTCTTATTTGCCGCAAATTTTCAATTAGAAGAACGATAAGAAAATCACAAAAAAATAAAAATAAAAAAATGAATAAAAATTGACAAAATATATATATTTATATATTTGTATACATAATCTCCCTCTTCCCGCGTGTAGCACGAATGATGATTCACATGGATCTTGGTTAGTCGCGTTAAAATCCGGGGCAGGTGAAACGTTGCAATATTCCCAAACACTTTATTAATTAACGTTAGAAAATATTTCTTTTCGTTTGTGTTTGTATTTATCCTTTCTTCATTTTCTTTTTTCTGCGTTTTTTTTTTTTTTTTAATATAATAACGGTGGTCTCTTATATTAAGGAGAAAATGTAAGAAAAGAAGTTGTGTCTAGAGAAAAAAAAGAGAGAGAAAGAAAGATAGATAGATAGATAGATAGATAGATAGATAGATAGATAGATAGAGAGAGAGAGAGAGAGAGAGAGAGAGAGAGAGAGAGAGAGGGAGAGAGAGAGAGATGATAGTGTGCGACAAATAATAGGCGCCCGATATGAAAGATACTTGTGTGTCCTCTGTGAATGCGACAAATGTATACGTAGATTAACGTACACGTAAAAAGATACGCACACGCAGTTAAGAAAAAAATGTGCCTTTGATCGAAGATCGCGCGATGCTTTTGGGGATAGTTTTTTTTTTGTTTTTTATCCTCCCCGTTAAAAATAGTGTCTTCCAGTGTTTAATAGAATGAATGAATGAATGAATAGTATGTATGCAGAGGCGAAAGAACAAAGAGATAAAGTGAAAGATCTACCATGATATATATATACATATATATATATATATATATATGTATATATATATATATATGTATATATATATATATATGTATATATATATATATTAAAAGTTTGATTATTCTTTAAAAAAGATGCTTAAAAAATACACGCAACGACAAATGACGAACGATGACTTTGATGTTTCTCGATAGAGTTAGATTATAAACAATAGGAATTTAGAAGATGATTATAACATGGTATCTAATAAACACGTGCGTGTTTGTGACTACGAAAGAGACTTACTTTGCTTCTCTGTCCCCTTTCTTTCATTAACCAATGATAATAATATTAATTAAAAGAGAACGAAGGTAAAAGCAAAAAGAACCATTTAAATATACATATATATTATGTATATACATATATCGTTATTATGTACGAGAGAGGGGCAGGGGTAGCAGTGGTAGAGATAGAGGTAGAGGTAGGGACAGGGGCGGCAGTGCAAAGAGGGGTAACATTCAAAAAAAAAAAAGACGAAGGAGAAAAACTATTCGAACGATCAAAACTCTAAATCGGTCGGATATACTTACACATAAACACGCACGTGTTCAGCTAATTTAACACTTTTTTAGACGTGGGTGGTCCGTATTTATATCCTCGGATCGTAGTAATATATCGGAGGCTACGTTCCCTGTCCCTTTACGCCTCTGTTTGTCTCTTATCTCTCTCTCTCTTCCCCCCTCTATCACTCCCTCTTACTTTTTCTTTCTCTTTCTCTCTCTCTCTCTCTTTCTCTCTCTCTCTCTCTCTCTCTCTCTCTCTCTCTCTCTCTCTCTCTCTATCTTTCTTTCGATTATGAAAGCATGACTAACCATTTTACAAAATCGTATATGTTGTACGCGTAACTGCAAAAACATAAAAATTAGTTTCGTAAACGTAAATGAACAATTATTCAATCAATATTGAATTAACCGAGAGAGAGAGAGGGGGGGGGGGGCGTGAGCGAGAGGAGACGGAGGATATATATATATATATATATATATATGTATATATATGTTCTTTACCGTATAAAATAAAAATAAAAATAAAAAGAAAAAATGTGATATGTAACTATTGCAATAGAAATATTTACTATTATTGAAGAACATATTCTATAAAGGAGAGGAAGGGAGAGAGATAGATAGATAGATAGATAGATACAGAGAGAGAGAGGAGGGGGATATGAATTTAGCGTAACAGGGTGACGACTAGACAACAGAGAAGATACAATTTCTCGTGCTTTATATTTTCTTTCTACTTTTCTTTTTCTTCTTATACTCTATTTATTTTTTGTTCTTTCTCCTTCGCGCACGAGAAAAATAAAAGTAGATAGAAGTAAGCAAATAAATAAATAAATAATAAAAAGTAAAATAAAGAATTAATAAAAAATGATAAAGACGAACGATTTCAGATCGATTGCTTTTTTTTATCGATCTTATCGTTCTTCCCGTTAAAGGAAATTTCTTCTGTTGGTTGTCCGTTACCTTGCTTCCCGTAGATTTAATACAAATAAAATAATGACAGAATGATTTAATGATGGAGAAGAAAGTAAACGAAAGTGCCTAAATGACGTGGTTTTTGAAAATCGAATACATTCTGTATATATACATATATATACACATACACATACTAACATATACACAAGCACATACTAACATATACACAAACACATACATGCATCATACATACATACATATCTACATACACACTCAGATACTATTATACTCTTTTTCTTATGTTAAAGAAACTGAACATAAAAACAGCCAATAACAAAAACAAGAATAATAACAAAAACAATAATAACTATACAAGAAATATTTTTCATTTAATTTATATGCGAAGGCAAATGTTATTGTAGATTTAGTTTGCTATTATTATTATTATTATTATTATTATTATTATTATTATTAATATTATTTTATTATTAATATTATTATTATTATATTAATTATTATATATTAATTATTATATTATATTATATTATATTATATTATATTATATTATATTATATTATTATTATTATTAATATTATTACTATCATTATTATCGTATTCGTAAACTAAGATATCGTAACATTATATCTCGACGATAAACGAAAAGTAACAAACATTATTTTTAGGTCTACGTGAAAAATAGGTCGATTCATAAGGAGAACGATCTGGATTATTTTTTTTTCTTCTTTTATTCTATTTTATTTTTTTTTTATACTCTCCCGAGACATCGGTGATCGGTTAAAAAAAAAAAAAAAAGAAATAAGAAGAAAAAAGCGTTCGATTATAAATGAATAATCCTTAGAGAATGGAAAACAAGGAAAAAGAAAAATAACCGGCATCGACATGATTATAAAAGTGACATGCATCGATAAGCTTTTGTTTTTCTTTTTTAAAATTTACTTTTTTTTATTTTGTTGCTTTTACGATGAAATAACAAAATTAAGATGAAAGGAAGATGACGAGGCAATCGATTGTTAATGGTTTCTTTTCGATATTCTTCCTTTCCACGGGTTTTTTTTTTCATTTTTTTCATGTTTTTCGAATGCATGCAAATGGGGAGTGAAAATAAAATTCTTATATATCATTATCATCGTCATATACATGTTCTCACGCACACGCACACATCTACACAAGCGTATACATCATCATCATTTCTACACTTTTTCTACCATTAATAATGTATACATATATATATATATATATATATATATATATATATATGTGTGTGTTATTTTTATCGCATTATATTATTATTATTATTATTATTATTATTATTATTATATTAACGCTATTAATATTAAAATTATTAATATAATATTATTATTATTATTATTATTATTATTATTATTATTATTATTTAGCAAACGCGAGGTGGTACATTTTATTGCCGTTATATTCTGAAATATCACGGTAATAATAACGTGTTACCCTTATCCGCCATCGTCGATAAGGGAACGATTATCACGATTTATATCATATCGTTCCTTATCAGAAAATAATAATTAATAATCTGAGTCAGAGACGAAGTTTTTTTTCCCATAGAGGACATGTGCGACCGGACGCATTTAAAAGTTCATTCACGATCATACGACGTTATACATACACCTAGGGTAAACCACACATCGCGTCAGGGAGATGCGATATATACAATTTATATACGTATATAGATACACACGCATATATATATATATATGTATATATATAATATATATATATGTATATATATAATATATATATATATTATATATTATATATTATATTATATATTATATATTATATATTATATTATATATTATATACAAACGTGTGTATATATATACATACACATACCAACGTATATATACACATACATAACATATACACAGACAAACATATATATATATATATATATATATTACACGTATATATGTACACATATATTCAAATTATTTCCCATTATTTAATGATTATTTAATTTTCTTTTTTACATAACTACTATTACTACTACTACTACTACTATATAACTATTACTATACTATTACTATTGATTTGCTACTTCTAGCACTGCTATTATTTACTTTTATTAACGTCATTCCTCACTTTTTCATTTCACTTTAACGATCTTTTTTTGGCAGAACGTCAACGAGCGATACGCGCAAAACACATACGAAAGCCCACGTATGATAACGTTATCGGTAGAAAGACGATTTATGTACGTGATCGTAAGAAACAAACAAACAAATAACACAATATTTACACTTCACTTTGCGCTCGCTCGAAATTTTGATCTCGTTTTCAATTCCTATCTACTTCGTATACTCTTTCGTTTTCTTTATCTTTCTAATCCTTCTTCCTCTTTGCTATCATCATCATGATCATCGTTATTATCATCGTCATCATCATTATGCTCGCCGTCACGGTTATAATCATAATCATAATCATTATCGTTATCGTTATCGTTATGATTATCATTATCTCACAAATTTTTCTTTTCATTAAAAAATTTTTAATCAAAATCCGCGGTTCAAGTTGCAACACGACACACAATAAACGACACTATATACACGACACGAGCAACTAAAACACATCCACGCACATATAATACATGAATATTATAATATTTTCCCTTTTTTCCTCGTCTTGTTTTTTTTTTTTCAATTTTTCAATTTAATTTCCCCAGCGGCCCTCCCTCTCTCCCACCCTGCCTCTCCACACTCACCCCCTTACATATCCTTCCGTTATAGACTTGATACTCCCCAACCCTCCATCCTTCCTTACACTCTTATACATATTAAATATAATATTAATAATAAATATAATATACTTTACGTGTACGTCTCTTTTTTAATTTAATATATTTATTTTTTCAAACAAGTATTTATATATTTATACAATATTTTATACTGCGTTCTCTCAAAACATAATAATGCGTTATGTATATATATATATATATGTACATGTGTGTATATATATATATATGAGTGTATGTATGTATGTATGTATGTATGTGTGTGTATATATATATGTGTGTAACGCGTTAAGATGTAAAAAAAGAAAGAAAGAAAGAAAGGAAGAAAAATGTTGCGCAGGTCGATCTCTTGGCTCTCGGTCGGAAAAGCCGGCGGTTTTTATTATAATAATAATAATTATTATTATTAATTATTATTATATTATTATTATTATTATATTATATTATTATTATTATATTATATTATTATTATTATTAATAATAATTATATTATTATGGTTATGCAGTTACGCTACATTTTCGTTTTTGTTTTTTTCTTTCCCTTATTTCTCATTTCTCGCTCTTCTCGTGTTTTTTTTTCTTTTTCTTTTTTATTAGACGAACTTCAATTGACGTGTTACGGTCAAAGCCCTTTGAAATCTTTATTTCCATTTTCTTTTTTTTCCTTGGATATTTTTTCTTTTTTCCCTTTTCTTCTCTATAAGTTCGTAATTTTTTCAAATCGGACTATTATCATTTATTCCTTGTTTTCTTTTCTTTTCTATTTCTTTTTTCTCGTAAACGTCGATATTCAAAAGATTTTCTAGAGAACGCAGAGAGAAGAGAGTTAAGAAGGAAGAAAAAAGCGTACACGTTATAATACGATTAACGATAAATAATTGCTACGTTTAACTTTGTGATAATGTTTTGTCGTCTCTCGCGACGATGGAATTTCTTTCGTTGGCTTTTTATTATTTTTTTTTCTATTTTTCCTTTTCTTTTTTTTTGTTTCTTTTTCGTTTCTTTTTCACCTCTTTCCCTTTTTATATAATATTCCAACAACGTCGAGGTATAATATTACAATCTTGCGAAACTGTTGTATAAAGGGAGATTAAACGGAAAAGAATGTACGACGAACGAACGAACGAATGACGTGCGTCTTCGGTGTGATACGTAATAAAAAGAAAATGAAAGGACAAAAAGAATATACATACATAAATATATATGCGCGCGAGAGCCAATTGATAGGCTGACAAAAATCGTTCGAGAAAGAAATTTAAAAAAACGCGCACTCCTTATCAATGCTACGAAAAATTTGGAATTTTTTTGCGGTGTCTTTCTTCTTTGCGTTTCAGTTTTTTGCTTTTCGCCTACCCCTCCAAAAAAGAAAAGAAAAAGAACGGTTTCTTATCATCATTATTATTATTATAATTTTTTTTTGGTTCATCGCCACTCTATTCCAATCTATTCAGCTCTAAACAAATCAAGATAAAATTTTTATTGCTGTTGTTATTACTATTATTATTATTATTATTATTATTATTATTATTATTATATTATTATTATTATCATCATCATCATTATTATTATTATTAGAAAAACGAAAAAAGACGATAGTAAAGATCACCGTATGAAGATCGATCGAGATATTCCATCTAAATCGTACCGTAAGATGTGCTCTGCGATTACTCGAACGATTTCGGTCTATTCTCCACGATGGGACCATAGAAGTGATAAAACAAAAAGTACATACATATATATAAATACGTGTAGAAAAATGGAAAATCAGGCAATTAATGTTCTATTTGGGAAGGTCAAGCGCACGAGAGTGTGATATAAAGAAGGACGATCTAACGAAATGTGTGTGTGTGTGTGTGTGTGTGTGTGTATATATATATATATATATATATATATATATATATATATATATATATATATATATATATATATATATAATATAGAGATTGACGAAAGTGAAATTTCTTTTCTGATTTTTTCTTTTTTTTTCTTTTACATATATTTACAGATATAACGAAATATTCGGCGTTTCTTAATCGATGTAACAAATTTTGCGCTTGTGTAGAAAGAAAGAAAGAAAGAAAGAAAACGAAAAACATATGTGTTGAGATGTATGCGTATATATGTGTGCGTGTGGAACTACGAATGCAAGATTTTCTTATTTGACGCCATTTTGTTTGCGTGCTTTTTCCCATTTCTTTTTCTTTTTTGTTTTTTTTTCTAAGCTCGTCTTCCAATGTTGCTGCTGCTATCTCCCCCATTACCCACGCGTGCGCTGAGCCTTCCCGACGAATTTTTTTTTGATTTGGTTTGTTAAGAAAAAAAAAAAAAAAGAAAGAAAGATAAATGACGCCACCTGAACGATTGATGATGATCGCACTCCGCAAAACAAGTCTCATGTGTACCACGAAAGAAAATGTGTAGTTTGATAAGTATTGCCAACAATACACAACCTATTTAATACATTTTATTATTACAAATTAACCGAACTGGTAATGCTGTTTTGTTTCTTTTTTGCTTTTTTGTTTTTTGTTTTTCTTTTCTATTCTTTTTTTTAAATTTAATTTATATTACCAAAAAGCAAAGAAACAAAAAATGCTCGGATAAAGAGCTGTGGAAAACATTTGTCCCTTCCAATCCTTTATCCTTTGTTTTATTATTATTAATATTAATATTATTATTATTATTATTATTATTATTATTATTATTAGTATTATTATTATTATTGTCTCATATTTATCTTCGATTATGTAATATTATTAAATAATTGATCCAAATTACATACTTCTTTTTTATAGTTTACAAAAGCAATGATCTATCGAAGAAGAATTAAGAAAAGGATACATTTGAAAAAATTCAGGATAATTTATTAAGAAAAAAAAAATATAATGGTCAGTAATTTTGACATTCTTTTATTTTATTTTAGATAGGTAAGTACAAACATATAATCGACGACTTAATATCTCTTAACCTATTTGCATCACACGGAAAAGTGGAGAATTCCTTCTTATCACGAAATTTGTTTTGATTGTATTTAACACGTTGACTGCCAGGCGCATTTTCCATGGTTTGCCCAAGGCGTCAACGTGAATTTTTCATTATGCGATGCATATTATGTTGAAATACTATTTGCAGCAAATAAAGTGAGTTATAAAATCATTATAATAGAAAAAAACTCATTATAGTTAGTTAATCATTATAGTAACAATGATATTATTGAAAAATTTATCAGTATCCATATTTACTCTAATTATGTACTTTTTTATTTACTGCGTCGCCGGTCACCGGTGACCCCCATGGCAGTCAACGTGTTAAATGAAAATGTTTCAAAATATGAAAAGTAAAAACAATATTGCATAAATAAAGAATTTTAAAGAATTTTTCAATTACAATATGTTCAAGAATTTCCTTTGTCAAAAACAGTTCATACATGTTCTCTAATAAAATTTGCTATGTTTTTATTTACACCACCAACAGATATAAATTTACGCAATTTAGATTTTTCATTTTTTTCCTCCCACTCAAAATCACTCGCACTTTGATCCCTATAGCCACTATCAAAAGAAACCGCAATAAAACGTCTGCGTTTTGTAGGCCAAATTACCTCTTCACTGCTGTCGGAAACACAACTGTTCATTTTTTCTATTTTTTTTTGTGTTATTTTACCCTGAAACTATTTCTGATTATCACTTTTCATTGACTGCGCGCACATATGTGCTCTGGTGATAGTGGCCAGGCAAAATGCGCGCATATATGTGCTTATGATGCAAATGGATTAAGAAAAATCGTAATTGTTTAATAAAGAAAAATATATATATATAAATAAAATAAAACACAAAAGAAAGTTAACACGAACAAGAACAGACGCCATGCAAACGTGCTTATCTCCTCTTCGGAAAAGATATTTCTTTGTATACACATACACCTTCAGCTTCAGACTTAATTTATAATGGTTCTATCAAACTCATAACCATAAATAACATTGCTACAAATAATACGCTTAAGATTTTCTGCCGAATGGTCAAAACTTACTTCTTTCTTATCGCTCTTAACTTATAAATAGGTCAACCCAAAAAGTTTGATAAATTTTGTCGCCAGTTTTCTTTATAATAAACGTATAAATCCTTTGCATACTAGATAACAAAATGATTATTTGTTACGATGCAATTTTTCAAATCCTAATTAAAGAAAATTGTTATTATAATATATAGGATTATATTTACGTATAAGGGTTGTCATATTAATTATTATTTAAAATATAGGATTGGGAAATTTATTATTATCCGGTAGATCGTTTTTTTCTGATTTATTTTTAATTAATTTTTCTGAATTATTTCGTATAAATGATTTCCCGCGATTGGGAGAATCGATGATAATAGAAAAAAAAATTGTTCTTCGCTATAATATTCTTTCAGCTTACGTCAACGAAAATCGTTAGATAACAGAACTATTTGAAAGGAACGGTGAACAATTCAAAGGAGTGCGAGAGTTCTTTATTTTTTTTTCCCAAACAAAACAAATTAGTGATTTATACGTTATGAAAGAAAAAAAAAGAGAAAATAATAAACTTTAGATTTAGATTTTGGATCGTACAAGTAAGACTTCAAATTGACGAATTAGATTTTTAACGTTGGTAAAAGAAAGAAAGAAACAGAGAGAGAGAGAGAGAGAGAGAGAGAGAGAGAGAGAGAATGAAAAGAGTAACGAGATTACAACTACGGTACATACGTTGTATTATTTATACGCTCGATCAGGAAGAGTTAGACAGGAAGTGCAGCGCACTCCCTGCGGCTAAACGTCACTCCTTTTTTTTCTTCATCATAGAGTCCATCATGTAGAGAAAGAGACGAGAGAGAAAGAGAGAGAGAGAGAGAGAGAGAGAGAGAGAGAGAGAGAGAGAGAGAGAGAGAGAAAGAGAAAGAAAGAAAGAAAGAAAGGAAGAGCAAGTAGACAAAGATGATTGGAACGACTTCCTCTCATCTATTGTCGATGGATGGAGCTGGACGTGGATCCAATTAATGGAAATAAAAGAAAATGAACACTTAAGTAAGTTTGAACGGCTTGGAATGTTTAAAAGGAACAAGTATGAATGATGTGTTTTTACTCACATTAATTAACGTGATTCAATTTGTCGATCGAGAATTTCATGAGATATATTATATTTTTCATTTATATCACCATTCAAAATCAAATTCTATCGTTTATAACTAGACGAAGACAATTAGCTTTGACTGTGTTAATTGCCTTTAATAAAAAATTAGTTGGATTCGTAGAAAGATTGTGAGAAAGAAATTAATTTCTTTTGTTTTTCTTTCTTTATTCTTTCATCACGAGAGAGAGAGAGAGAGAGAGAGAGAGAGAGAGAGAGAGAGAGAGAGAGAGAAATTAAGATTTTTTTTTGTCACTGACGATTTACATTCGTTAAGGTTAAACAAACAAAAAGGAAAAAAAGAAGACGACATCGAAGAATTTAAAATCTTTTCTCGATTGGTTCGCTATCGTTCTCATTGTATATATTATATTTACACACGTGTATACCATTTATATCACAGTAATTATACCACACTCAACACACATACACGTGTGCGTAAGTATGTATACGTATATACGTTCATAAACGCTCTTTTGGCGATATCATAGTAACGCTATTAAGAAAATAATATGGTAGGAGACAATACTTTCGAATCAATAGGATACGAACGGAATATTCATGAGATCATTCGGTATTACGTTTGTGTGCACAAACGAACCTCCTATTCCTATTTCTCTACCCCCATCACCAACTCAACCCTTCTGTCAATTCAAACGAAAGCAAAAAAAAAAAAAAATAAGATTTTCAATTTACAATAGACCCTCGTATAACATGGATTCATATAACACGGTAAAAAAGAGTATCGTATAACACGGTATATAGGGGTGTTCCGATTTAATTTGACTACCTGAACGCTTTGATTGCTAAACTTATTTCGCACAAATCGGTGTACTTTGTATATGATAATTTAATTGATATATCTTTCTCACGTAAAAGATACGAAATAATTTTTTTTACGCGTCGTTGTATAATTTTCATATTAGATTTTATTCTTATTTAAAAGAGATAAATATATATATATATATATATATATAGAGAGAGAGAGAGAGAGAGAGAAAGAGAGAGAGAGAGAGAGAGAGAGAGAGAATGCTGACAATCGATGATATCCATGACATTCAACGTTTTAAATATCTCCGTTTGTCTTTTATACGAACGTGTACATACATATCTGCATATAAGGTAACTGTTAATTAAAATCAACGAATATACTGAAAAGATTTAGTTTTTTTTAACGAAATAAAAAAAAAGATATATTATCAGCACACAATTTGGATATCAAATGTTAAGTATTAAGTAGTATATATATATATATATTTTTTTTTTTTAATGTTATAACATTCGTATAATAATTTTTATTTTATTATCACGTTAATGATCTTTACATATCCATATAAAATTTATCTCTTTGGTTATAAATCTTGTAATAAGGAAACAAAAATTTCAAGATAACCCAAAATTTACATTCCATTGGATTGTCCGAAAAGTTAGTAATTATAATAAAACGAATTATAATAAAAAAATTATAATAAAACGAATCATTGAATCAAGAAAAAAAGAAACAAAAATATATATATATATATACGTATAAATAAACGCTCGATGTGGAATACAACGTTAGGAAATATATTTTCGTTCGATACGGTTTTTTAATCTAATTATATGTAATATACCCGACGTGTTTTATTTTGATAAATTTATGGGAGCGGCAGAAAAGTGAAAAGGAAATTTTTCAGAGAACACCGATATAATATGTAATATATATATATACACTAAAACCCTTATTATAAATATGTACCTTTCAAGTGTAAACATAATTCCTATTATTTTTATTATATTCCTCGTATACATGGATACATTTAACATGGAATTATATATATATACACACACATACACACACATATATATACATCGTTCGTATTATAAAAGAGAGTCTAATATGTATTACGTTTTAATAATAAAAATAATGAA
>OU964969.1:2893878-2923878 GCA_918808275.2 Dolichovespula sylvestris
AGGAAGAGCGGGAAAAAAAGAAGAATTATGTTAAAGTCCGAAAAAATTGTCTGCGAAATCTTTTTCGTAAAAGATCGGGCAAAGATTAAGCTCATGAATCTTTAATTGATGCCCAATTACTAGCACGATAATGAACAAGTTTGATAATAATATTTTGTGATATTTTCATCGTAATCGACCAACATCATCCTTCATGGAATTATCTTGTTCGATAGATCGAGAACGATACATACACGCACACACATATATATTATCCATTGGATGAAGTAGTACGAAGATAAAACGTGTTATCATTTTGAAAAAGTACAGCCACGTAGTTATCTATTGTAGATTATCATCGAGGCGATCTATAGTTCTTAAATTATTTCGCGATAATGTCCGCCAATATTTCATATAATTAACGATTAAAGATTTCAATTGATATATTTCATTATCGATCGATAATTAACGTTGAAATTATTTATTAAATTTCATTAACTAAATTAATGATAAATAATTTTTATTTGTTATTGTCTTTAAATTAATGTACGTTTATCATATCTATCTATGTATATCCGTCTGCTATTATCGTTTCTTTATCGTCATTTGCATATGAATCAAAGCTAGAACTACGATCAATAAATATCTCTCATGGAATATTCGTAAATAATTCTGTTTTCTAACAAAACATTTATGCGATGATTTTGGAGTTTTAAATGTTTACGAAGTAATTCGTCGATTTGTGAGTTTAGATGATTGACATTGTCCATAGTAAATCACGCCTTGACTCTCATTTATGAACTATTTCCGTTTAAACAATGAATCGATTTTATTCATGAATCATTGATTAATTACTCCGTAGACACACTGTATCATTATATCATTTTATTATAACATAAAAACATCGACGACCGATCTCGTAGGATCATTTTCATTAAACTCATTGTCGTGAGTAATTTTTAATTCTTGATAACAATAAAACAATACGACTTATACTAGATATAAACTGTTAGTTATTATTGATTATAAAAATATCATTAATAGCTAATGATTAAATCATTAATAACTAATTATTAAGTAATGATTAAATAATCAATTCAATCCAATGTTGTGAAAAATAATTCAATTGAAGCGTTTAACGATTACGATTAAAAAATATACCATCAATCGCGAATGAATACAAAAGTTAAATAATCGATATGGCGATTTGAGTCTTTCAAGGACTGCCTGAGGCGTTAGAAAAATTTTTTTTTTCGAAGCCTCCTCGTTAGTGTAAATCGATTATGAAAAAAGAAAATCAACTCTAGGAGTGTTCCGTGCAAATAACGAGACGTGAAATAACGCGCTAAACAAATCGGCCCTCGCAAATATAGAAATCAAAATTAAATTATATACCGGTCAATCAGATATAATCAGAATGAAAATATTTATTACGCTTACTCTCGAAACAAATTTATATTGTCGTTTGATGGACGACGAGGGAGATGAGGAATGGGGGACAGAGTCCTGTTTGTTTTTTTTTTACGTGTCCTGAAGTGATTACGCCGTCATCGTTTTCGCATAAATACATCGTTTTTTTTTAAATAAAAATTTAATTTATATATTAAACTTATATTCACTTTATGTACGTAATTATACTCAATTATATACATATATATATATATATATATATATATATATATATATATATATATATATAAATATACACTTATCGAACGATCCAAAATCGATAACATCGATGCTTCGATATAAACGAAGTAAGTTACTCGTTTTGATAGACTTTAGGAAGTAGCATTCGTTTGGCGTAGTTCTTCTCTGCTCGACGACGATGACATGCCGTGTACTCTTGGTCGTTGTCATCGTCGTCGTCGTCGTCGTCACATGTGAACAAACACGATGAGCAAACGACGAGCGTATGGCAGCCGAGCACTGTAGCTAGTTAAAAAAGAAGAAAAAGGAACTAGAGAGAGAGAGAGAGAGAGAGAGAGAGAGAGAGAGAGAGAGAGAGAGAGAGAGAGAGACAGACAGACACAGAGGGAATTGTTGTTTGAATATTACGTCATCGGCATCCTGATCCCGATAGGCGTTCATACGAAAATTACAATCGCACATTCGATACTCGTTAAATGCGTTCGTTCGTTCGTTCGTTCCTCGTGTAGTTTCGTTCATTCGAGCTTAACGAGTTCAGCTGTGTGCCCATTTGAAACTTATGCGCGTTTCCAATGTAGCGTGAAAATGCAGAATAAGAGAAAGAGAAAGATAGATAGATAGATAGATAGATAGATAGATAGATAGATAGATAGATAGAGAGAGAGAGAGAGAGAGAGAGAGAGAGAGAGAGAGAGAGAAAATAGAAGTAGAGTTCGGAAAATCAATAATAAATCAATGAAGAATGCAATAATGTTTGAGAATAAGGAATCACGCAGACGATACTTTTTCCATTTCTCTAAAAATGTTCATTAGAATTTCTATACGAAGCCTTTGCCATTTTTAAACTTCTAAATACGTAAACAATAGTTTTATCGAGATTTATCTTATCGACCGACACACGAGTTCGTAAACCTTTACGATCGGTGATACTTATCGGATAACGACTTTCATCGGTCATTGAACACGTTCTATCGCTTATTCCTTTTAATGAAAAGCAAAATACAAATGCTACACGATCTATTGGAATTCCAATCGAAAAGAAAGTCGCGGTGCTTTGGGGATCGTAGGAAAGATTTTGTCTTTTCTTTTTCTTTTTCATTTTTCCTTTTTTTTTTTGAGTGACGAAGAGCAGGAAGATGGGTGAGGGTAGTTCGAAGAGTTGGCACGGTAGACGAAAGTACGGATAAGAGTTTACAAACATGTATATGTCCATCGGTTGGGTGGGTGTTTGGTTGGTTGGTTAGGCGGGGGGAAGGAGGGAGGAAGGGAGAGAGAGAGAGAGAGGAGGTGAGTGGTGGGTCGGGCGGGGGGGGGGGGGAGAAAAATCATGGGCAATAGCAGATCGAGAACGACCCATATGCGCCATTCCGGCGAACTGGTTACCGACTTCACTTTTTTGGCGCGTACGAAAAATAGATAAAAATGCGCGAAATAAAGGCAAATCGACATGGCGTGGTCGTGGGGCTCAGGGACAACCGGTTGCCATCTTGCTTTCTTATATAAGTCCCTCCTTGGTCTTAAAGACGTTCCATCGGCGTGCACTCGCTAACATTTGACTCACCTCTCTCTCTCTCTCTCTCTCTCTCTCACGCATTCTCGAGCTCCATTCTCTCTCCGTCTTTCTCTATCTTTCTTACTCTTGCATATTCCAGCCATCTCTCTCTCTCCCTCCCTCTCTCTCTCTCTCTCTCTCTCTCTCTCTCTTCATCTTTCTCTCTTTCACCGTTCCGCTTTGCATCTCTTTCTCTTTCTCTCTTTCTCTCCCTGTCGCGCGCTCGCGCGAATGCGCTATCTTTACCCTTTCTACCATCTCGTCGCCACCGGATCTCGACTCGGTTACATCCAAACGCACTCGTCTCTCTGTTGTCTCTTCTGAACTGCATTGGCTCACAAGGACCCGCCAAAATCTAATCTATTCGTGTGACAAAAGGAAAGAGAGAGAGAGAGAGAGAGAGGGAGAGGGAGAAACGATTGTAAGTAACGATTCACACTCGTTAACATTCACTTTTAAAGTTAGTCACTGTACATAGTACACGGTGGGGGAAGGTCTGCCGAGATTTTGCTTTTCAAGCCCACTTTTTTTTTAAGATCCGATCGAGCGTGACGACCACTTCGGTTTCACCAACGGTATTCCGTATATACCTATATACCTTCTATCTATGTATATGTATATGTATATATATGTTTCTCTCTCTTTCTCGCTCTCTCTCTCTCTCTCTCTCTCTCTCTCACTCTTCTCTCTCTCTCTCTCTCTCTCTCTTTTTCTCCTTCTTATCGAAACCGACAAACACGCTACGCGGAAATGTACGGATAGCTGGTAACGGTCGACGATTCTACTAGGAGATTCTTCTTAAAGTAGGCAACGATAAGAAAAGGGAGGACGGCTCTCATTAACGATCGGAAAATCTGATTGGGTTGAACGAACCGCGTGATATAATAAAACACAACCCTGGGGAGTTCCTCCTGCTAATTACATTTGTCGCGGTGCCCGTGAACGTCGAGTGTAATGAAATTATTTCTATCGTTGATGCATGATTTGATGATTTGCCATATCCTTTGATATCTTTGAGGTGTATCTATGGGATAATAAAAAGAAGAAGAAAAAACATTAACAAAAAGAAATCATATCGACGTTTCTTTTGTAGGATCAAAGTCGAACGATTATTCTTTTGCGAAAGGATCAAGGACGTTCTTCGTTCGTTCGTACTAGTGAAAAAGAAACAAAAAAAAAAAGAAAAAGAAAGAAAAGAAAAAAGGAAGAAAAAAGAAAGAAAAAAAAAACGATCAGGGAAAGTCAAGGAGTCGCGGGAATTCAAAAATTCCCGCCCCGACGTCCGTCCAGGGTCGTCCGAGGGTATAAACCGGTTGACCTTCCACGAAGATACGAGAAGCGATCGGCGAGAGTTTTTACTTACATCTTCATCGTGCGTTTCTCGGCAGGCGATCTTAAAGTTAACCTCGTCCAAGAGGTAACGACGTTAATACGTTCCACAAATGTGTGCGTTACTTGCAACGTAGCGCGGGAAAGTGTGAATCGTTCTTATTTGCTCGAATAATTAGTCTTGTTTTTGTCCAAGTATTCTTTCTTTTTTCTCTCTCTTTTTTTTCTTTTCCTCTTTTTCATTCTCCCTCTCTCTCTCTCTCTCCTCCCCTCTCTCTCCCTCTCTTTTCCTACGATCAGCACAAGCTCAATTGGCCGACGTATAAAATGGGTGGTAAATTGTAAATAATCATACCCTTTAGAAAAACCATTAAGATTCCAGCCGTGAATCATTGTTAATATCACTATGTGCTTGTTGCGAAGAAACGAAATAATATAAAAAGAATAGATAAGAATATGACGACTATTACCGACGCTAGATTTAACAATCAGTCAGAAAACAACTTTTCACTTTTTTCAACGATTAGTCAGTTTAAAATTTCTATTTAATATTTCATTACGCGTTTCCTTCCTTTCCTTCTCCCATCTAAAGATTAATTCTAAATTTATGCAATTAATTAATAACTTTATGTATATTAATTTTACGAATTTACGAATTTTACGAGTTAAGAATTAATTACAAATCCGTGCAATCAATAATAAATTAATTAATAATTTTATGCATAACCTTCTCCCTATCATTCAGTTCTATTTTTCTTATTTCTAAGATACATAGATATGTATGTGAGATATAACTTTCTCTAATATATCGGAATAATTGTCGTTAGTTTTAGCGTTATGTAAAATTGATTATGATTTTGTTCATGATTCTTTATTTAGATCGGATTAATATGTATGCTGAAATAAAATTACGTTGTATCCGAGTTGTCTTTGATAAAATGAGACCTCTTATTGAAAACGATATCGAAAGAAAGTGAGAAAAAGAAAGAGATAGAGAGAGAGAGAGAGAGAGAGAGAGAGAGAGAGAGAGATATGAGGAATAATAGAAAAAAAGATACGATAATCTTGGGCGTCCATCGTGGCGCAAACCCTTCGAGCGGGTAAATATTTTTAGAATGCGGAACAGGGAAACGAGCCTCAAGGTCATCACGACGACCGGAGAACGGAGCAAGAGGAACGCGACCTCGCGGCTCGTTTACCTTTTGGAGAACGATCAAGAATCATCTATCCTCTGTTATTCCTTCCGTGTATTTCTGTCTTCCTTTCATTCTATATGAAGGGGAAAAAGAAATAAAATAAAAGAGAAAAGAATTCAATAACGATTTTCACCATCCGTTCTCTAACTTATACTATCTCGAATAATCTCGTATCCGTTTACATTGGAACGAAACGAGGGATACCAACATATAAATATATCATATAAATATATAATGCCATGTTGTTAATTATTACATCATACATTTCGTATGGAACCATTTTCTTTTTATATATTTATATAAATAAAATTTATATATATATATACATATATATATATATATATATTACATACATACATAGATACATAAAAATATTTATAAATAGAAAATATTTCTACATTTCGATAGACTGAATCACCATATCACCATAATATATATATATATATATATATATATATATATATATATATATATATATATATATATATACACACACACACAGATACAAATGTATATGAAAATGAAGATGGTGGAGAATTTATACCTCTCATTTTATTTGGATGACCGCCAAAAATCTCAAGCATCTCCGATGTAAACTCCGATGTCCACGAAATCCGAAGAAACGTACATGCAAACGACCCCTTAAATTTTTTCTTCGATTTTATCGACTTTATCAAAAACCATGACATGTAATATCGTTGTTTACGTATTGAAATAAAAAAAAAATATATATATATAATTTTTCAATTATTACAAAACAATATTATATCGTTCATTAACGATCGATCACGTAATCTTGATTATGGATTATCCTTCGGACGATGTGGCTCGTCAACGTGAGAAAACCTCGGATTCGAATTTCGAAAGTTCTTCGAGGTGATTCCGTCAACGTTCTGTCGTTCTTATTACACGTTCACTTATTTATGAGTTTATATGTGTATGCCTATCTTTATTTGTATGTGTACGTGCATATAAGTAAGTACGTAAAGCCACGTACGTTATTATCGAATTACCAGGTATCTTGCAACATGCTTTCGTAATCGGGTCGTTTCGTCGGCCGGAATATTAAGCCGGTATTACGCGAGAACGTTCGCGATGTCTCGGCTTCTCTCCTCCTCTTCTCCTTTCCTCCTCTCCCATCCCTCTTTTCTCCTTCCCTCTTCACCCTCCTCTACTGCCCCTCTTTCATACTCTCTTCTCTTCACTTCTCCACTCTTCTCTTCTCTCCTCTTTGAGCAATTTTCGTGTTTCTTTATAAAGTCCTTTTGCGATGTAGAAGAGAATGACGTTAAAGTTAATGAAGAAAATTCTATTTCGAGTTCACCCCGTATACGATTCGTTATACGTAGCTTAATGCATATGAGTATAGAAAATTCGTTTAAAATGTAATCTAAAGTGAGTATTTCGAGTGCGGGAGAAATGTTGATTTAATAAGGAGGGAAGATAGAAAAAAAGAAATAACGAAAGGAAAAGATGTTGACAAATCGTATGTGACCTCTTGACAGGAAGCTTAGCATACTTTAAGTATGTAGATAATTAATTCATAGCTAATTTATGATGAATATTTTTTTTAAATATGAAATAAATGACGTCTCTCAAACGAAAAAGGAGAAAGAAAAAAGAAACGAAAAAAGAAAGAAAAATACAAATCGATATGTCGTTTGTAATAGAAAATAATTTATGCTGGTATGGAAAATGAATTGGATGGGAATTTGAATTGAACTTTTCAAATAAAAAAACGATATGATTATTAAACAAGAAATAGAAGACAAATGGTATATAATGCATGATAGAAAACGTCATGTGCCAGTGGAGGGAATTAATTTCAAGCGAATTTATGACGAATTTTTTGAAATATGAAATAAATTATTATCTCTGAAAAGAGATAGAAAAAGAAAGAGAGAGAGAGAGAGAGAGAGAGAGAGAGAGAGAGAGAGAGAGAGAGAGAGAGAGAATACAAATTGAATACGGTTTATATATAGAAAGATATTTATACGAGTATAGAAAATGAATTAAATAGGAATATTATGAATTGCTTTGTTCATATAGAAAGAAGAAATACTTATTAACATAAAAAAAAAGGAAAAGAAAGGAGACAAATCGTATATAATCTACTATGCAGCACTAATCTACTATAAGTTGTGTATACTACTACGTATGTTGTCATAGAAAATGAATTCAAATAGTGAATTCTTTAAATGACGTAAAAGAAAAATATTTAATTTATAAATAGAACAAGAAAATAGAAACAAACTTAATGAGAATAACTTGTACAAGTAAATAAAAATGAATTAGAAGTGAATTGAAATTGATTTTTTCAAATGCAAATGAAAAAATTATTCGAAAAGAAAAAGACACGTGATATACATATAATTCTTTAAATAAAAAATGACTTATGTAAGTATCGAAATGAATCTAAAGCGAATTCTTTAAATACAATAGCAAATATTTAATCGAAGATGAAAAAATAAAAGAGAAAGAATAAATAAAAGATGAATAATATAGGTATAATTCTTCATATAGAAAATGATTTTAAATGTATGTTCAAAAAATAAATCCAAAAGCGAATTCCTCAAATATAAAAGCAAATATTTGATTAAAGATAAAAAAGAAATAAAATATAAGGCAAATAATATATGCGTATAATTCTTTATACATTCTTTATGCAAAATGATAATGTATATGTCAGTTTTAGAAAATTTAGAAAATATTATCCAAAGTGAATTGTTCAAATACAAAAACAAATACATATTTAATAATAATAATAATAATAATAATATACATATTTAATAATAATAATAATAATAATATACATATTTAATAATAATAATAATAATAATAATAATAATAATATACATATTTAATAATAATAATAATGATTATTATTATTATTATTATTATTATAAAAAAAAAGAAAGAAAAATAAATAAAATATCGATCGATTGAATAATTATTAAAGCGAGACAACGTTATGAGTAATAAAATTTATTTAATCGTATTATAAATTAAAAAAAAAAAAAACGAAATTATCCAATGGTGGTGTATGTCAGTTGGGTATCACGTTGCTGATTCGATTTGTAAATCGTTTCAAAGTTTAGAGTCTAGGAACCAAACCAATCCTGCTAATCGCACTTTCACGTGTCTCCATATGGAATAACGTACGTGCCGGAACCGAAGGTGAATAACGAGTACGAAAGAGTTTTGCATTTCGTTTCGATTTCCCTTCGTTTAACCTTCGCTTAACATTCGTTCGTTCATTCGTTCAAACGTTCCTACGTTCCTATGTTCTTCTCACTTCCTCCTTCAAAGCGTTTCTATCTTTTAACGCGTTAGACACGCTTTGGATTCGTCTCTGAAATCAGGTTTCTTCGTAGCTCGTTTCGTTTCTTCTCTTTTCTTCTCTACTCTTCTATTATTTCTTTTTTTTTTCTATGAACAGGTG
Source organism: Dolichovespula sylvestris (assembly GCA_918808275.2). NCBI lineage: Eukaryota > Metazoa > Arthropoda > Insecta > Hymenoptera > Vespidae > Dolichovespula > Dolichovespula sylvestris. Next base: position 2,903,027 of record OU964969.1, read on the forward strand.
TGGGCGTCGCCCATTCTCTCTCTCTCTCTCTCTCTCTCTCTCTCTCTCTCTCTCTGTCTCTCTCACACGCATGTACACGCGCGTACGCACACGTGCAGACATTTATTAAATGGAAGGGAAACTATTTCTAAAGATATATATCGCGTTAATCTTCCAGCTTCAAGGATCACCGCGAGCTGACATTTTTTTTCTTCTTCATTTTATTTTCTTCCTTCTTTATTTTCTTTTTTTTTCTTCTTTATTTTCTTCTCTTTGCAAATAATAAAAAAGTCGTTACGACCGTAAGATCAGTTAGGTGACATTTATATAACTAGGGGCGGGGAGGATTACAACGAAAACTTTTCTTTTCCTTTTCTTTCTCTGTCTGTCTGTCCTCTCTCTCTCTCTCTCTCTCTCTCTCTCTCTCTCTCTTTCTCTCTCTTTCTCTCTATCTTTATCTATCACCATCTATCTCTACCTCTATATTTATATCTTTATCTCATCATCATTCAATCTATATGTAATTAGAAAACGAATTTTAATCTTTTTCTTTCTAATTCCGTTACATTACGTAGAAAATTACATATATTTATTAGATATTTTATTACATATGTATATTACATAGATGAGCATCGTCGAGTTTGGTCGAATTTGGTTGTTTACAGAATAGAGAACGGGCGGTAATACAGGCCGATATGTTGAAGGAGAGTAGGGATTAGAGGGGGAGGAGGCCATGGGAGAGGATGATGTGGAGTGGGAGGAAGAGGGGTGGGGTGGGGAGAGAGAGGTCGTTTAATTCGCGGACAATCTAGTCGGTTTGACGCTTCGACGAATTTAACATTCGAGCCGAGCACACACAAAAGCGAGTCGTTACAAAATACGTTACACTATAGTTCTTGGTCATACAAACGACGATGATAACATAATCATTTTGATCGTTCTTGACGATCCTTGAGAAATGTCGAAAGTCTTTCGATGATATAGGAACTATTCTTTTCGAAATTATTCGTCAATCCATCGTAACGTGTGTATATGCAGATTTTTTTCTCTCCTTTTTTTCTTTCTTTTGTTTTTTATACGCATACATCGATTTTATTATTTCTCTATTTCCTTATTTCGTTTTTTTTATCATTTCTATTTTTATTTTTATCTGTACACACACACACACACATCTGTATTTTGTCATTTTGTTTGATAAGAAAGAATGAATTAACGAGATGGGGGTCTCCGTATTCTTTAAAAAATGACGGCCTTTTAACGTTCCACCGAGACAACTTCCGTCATCGACGAGCACTCCGAGTCAGCGACCTGTACAATGTATGTAAGTACGTACTACATAGATATGTACGTACATAGAGTGACTCATAAAAAACGATCGTAGGATCTTCGAAGGCTGGTTGAGTTCGTTAAAATTAATTGTAGATCTTGAAATAGCGATTAGATGGCATACTTAATATAATATGTATGGTATTATAAGATATACTATATGATCTACTAACACAATATATAATACGTTACTGCCTCCTTTATTCATGTACAAGTATATTTACATACGTATGTTTATATATATATATATATATATATATATATATATATATATATATATATAATATATATTTGTATTATATTGCAATGAAACATCATATTATATGTATATATAAAATATATTTATATTTTTTTTTGTATAATATTGCAATAAACCACCATTATTTTATATATAAATATAAATATATATATATAATATATATATATATATATTATATCTATATATCTATATATCTATCTATCTATCTATCTATCTATCTATCTATCTATCTATCTATCTATCTATCTATCTATATATATATATATATATATATATATATATATATATATATATATATATATATAGATTTGAGTTATCCCAAATATAAATACGCCATATAGAGGTGTCCCAAAAAGTGTCGACCAGACTTATTATAAAATCTGGTGATTTTTCCGAAAAAGAGAAAACCGAGACAGGTCAATTTTGTTTCCGAGGAACACAGGTCATTGGTATAAATTTATATGCTTTGGGATAACCCCTTAAGAGGGGTGACAATCCTCTCAAAAATCTTAAGTGCCAACAAGGGTCAAGTGGCTTAGCATTATTAAGATCTTTTAATCCTCTTTACAATGGTTCTTTTTGTTTTTTTCTTTTTCTTTTTTTAATCTTAACCCAACGGTTTCTGAGAAAATCTAAGTGTTCAATCGGTCTCCGTAGAAGAACTTCGACAGCGCTTTACCGAAGAATATCGTCAGATTAAAATCGGATATACTGTAAAATGTTCGACGTAATATTGAACAAAAATTTTACCGCTGCACGATGGTAGGCAATGCACAACGATTTTAATCGTTCAACACGAAATTGGATTCAAACGAAAAATGAATTTACATTTTATTGTTGGTTATACTTCGAAATACATTTACTTGGAAATTGTACTCATATATATTTCAGAGTAAAGTTTATCTATGGATTTGTTCGTTCCCTCACAGGAAAAAGGAGTTGAACTTGTTACTTTGAGAAATAACGTGATATCATGTTTTTCTGAGTCACACTATATGTATATATGTTTGTATTTATGTACGTACATATGTGTGTATGTATGTATGTACGTATGTATTATACTACGTACAATAAAACGACAGGCTTCATTTTTATTTGCATAGAGACGCGTATATATATATATATATACGCGTCTCTATGCAAATAAAAATAAAGTTTGTCGTTATATATATATGCACATATGCAGAATAGTTTACCGAGGGCAAACTATTGTACAATACGAATACGAATACAGGATGCAATTTTCAAGTGGACTTGATCAAGTTGTGGGCATGAAAACATGCTTCGATGGTTCACGGCGAATCTAGTGCGCAAAAGCTCGTGAGTCCCAGATACGCGTTTTGCATGTGCGTACATACGTACATACCTACGTATGTACGTACGTATGTATGCGTGTCTGTATTTATGAGAGAAAGAGAGAGAGAGAGAGAGAGACAGAAAGAGAGAGAGAGATAAAGATAAGAGCAAAAAGGAGTACGCCGACTCGTGGTGTCCGTCGTCGTGCCATGATTTTCCGCCCACGTAGAAAAGCACGAGACTCTTGACAGTGTCCAGTCTCTTTATTGCTCGCTCGCTTTAATTTTGAAAGAAAAAAAAAAAAAATGAAAAGGAATGGAAAAAGAAGTCTCGCGAAAGTTGTCGCGTTTGACATTTGCTGACTCAGCTGCCATATCCATCTTTATTTTTCGTGTTTTTGTTCTTTTTGTTTCTTTTTATTTGCTTTCGTTTGTTTGTTTGTTCTTTTATCCTTGTCCTTGTATTGTTTATCATCGTTATTTTACATGTAAAAATGTTAAGACAGAATATATTATATATGAATAAATATATATATATTTCTATTCAAAATAACGTTAATTAGATACTTCCAAACTTAGATATTCTTTAAGAGTTGTAAATTGTTATGAAAAAGTAAATGAATATATTATAAATGCTCTTTTACAGAATGTAAAAAATGCCGTGGTATGTTATTGACCGTCGATAATTATCATCGCTCGGTAATGAAGAGTTCTGTTAAGGAATCTGAAAAAATCATCGCACTGGATGTACTGGCGACATCTACCGTCGTTTTAAATTACGAACGATTGTAATTGAATACAGTTTTAACTTCTAATCTACATTGACATTAATAAGTTCATCATTCTGTAATTACTATCGTTCTACTTTCATAGTTATATTTTACGATCTTTCGAAGATTTTTATTCGTATCTGTAGATAAGCTGAAACACACCGAGCTTATAACGTGGGGACGCGAGTAGTTGATCAAGTAATTAAAACCATTATTATTTTATTTCTTCGAGTAATTCGTGATGTAATAAATATTTAACATGATTTTTTTAAGACCAGAAACGCATAAAAAATAGATACGATAACGTATATAAAGAAAGTATATAAAATAATAAAGAAAGAGAAAAAACGATTATCGAAATTCGAGTTGAGTTTCGAGTGGTAGGTGAGTCGCATGAGAAACATCGATTGTAAGTAGAAAGGTAGAATGGTGTGTTCGATTGATAGTAGTTTAGAGAGAGAGAGAGAGAGAGAGAGAGAGAGAGAGAGAGAGAGAGAGAGAGAGAGAGAGAGAGAGAGAGAGGGAGAGGGAGAGGCCATGTATAAACACGAGGATTAACTAATCATTCTGAAAACATCGAGCTCGTCAATTCGATCGACGAAGCAAATGGAAAACATCTCCGTCAGTGTTTTCTGTGGATTCGTTCAGTACCGTACGAGAGCAGTTTTCGCTGAGACGTACGGATTGTCTCGCGAAAAAAATATGGCGCTTCTAACGAGGATTGTTAAGTGCGAGGTAGGAAGGTAAAAAAAAGTAGGAAAAAAGCACAGAAAGAACGCAATAAAAAATGAATGATCAAAAACAACGAGACACGTGTGCACGTAATCGATAAAAAAAAAATTACCGGCGAACGAATGATCGTAAATTTTAATTGATATAAAGAAAAAAGAAAGATAACAATCAATCAGATTGTTCTTAATAAAAATATAGATAGATATGATCATTGTAAAATCAGTGTTGCATCTTACGGTTTATCTTGTTGTCTTGTTTACATGAGCCAAAAAAAGAATCGTATCGTCCGTTATAATGTCCCAGATATAAGAAATAGTTCACATTTTGTCACTCGATTTTTTCATTTCGCAATATTTTCTTTTCTTTCTCTATCGCTCTGTCTTTTCTTTTGTTTTTGTATTCGTTAAGTGCAGATACTTCTTGCTTACGCACTCGAATCGTATCGTTGGATACGACGATGCACGTTTCTAATCAATGTCTAATTCTCGTGGAGGAATGATAGTAGTCATTGAAGTTGTACGCAAACTCAATTGGCTCCATCGTATAGTTATGTATTTAACTCGTCGACGACGTCGACGAATACCGGTTCATCGTTCATTGCAATATAATTTTAAATAAAGTTTTTTCGTAATGGTAAAAAATGTTTTTCGATGGTTTGAAAATCAATTAATCGTGTTAATATTCAAGTAATAATATAATTTATCTATCTCGATTAATAAATAATACAGTGATTTATTTCTTTCTCTTTTGTTTTTCTTTCTTTCTTTTCAAAAATTTCGAACAGCTGATCCTTACAAAAAAGTATCAGTCGATCTAATAAAATGTAAATTACAATCGTTGAGGTCATCAACGTGTTAAATCTTATGTTATTTCGACAATGAACCTTATAAATTGATATATCGTTAGAAATTTTTTTTTTTTTTATAATAGATATAAAAGTTATACGAGTTACTAATGACGATCGTCATCGTCCTTAGTCAATAAAGATTACAATTTTACCTAGAGAACATAATTAATAAATCGTTTGAAGAACGAAGAATAGAAAATAATTATCGCATAATGAGCATCGAAGAATATTATTTGATCTTCGAAATAGATACTCGAATATTTGTTATCGTTAATACGAAAAAAACGAAATAAATGATATTTCAGGCACGACATATTTCAAGGTTGTACGGTTCAAGCGCACCGACCGTTAAAATGTACATCGACGGACAATTCGTTGGTAATTATTATAATTAAATGTTAATTTATTTCATCGTCGATCTTTCATCGGACGCGATTTGCCCATTTACGAATTTCAAAAGCTGTACGAACTAATTAAATCGGTTGGAATTATTTTTAGCTATTTCTAATCAATAATAATGAATAAATTCCATCGAACATTGTGGAACGATGTTAATCAAAATCAAAAGTTACTTCGGTCGGTATTATGTTTATACAGGAATCTTTCTTACCGACGTAAGAAAGACTGTGCGATCATTTTTCTTTTCTCTTCTTTTCTTTCTTCTTCTTCTTCTTCTTCTTTTTTGTTTACAGAATCAAAGGCGACGGAATTCACGGATGTACATGATCCCGCTACGAACGAACTTATCTGCTGTACTCCAAAATGTACAAAAGAAGAAATGGAAAGAGCAGTTGAGAGTGCGAAAAACGCTTACGAGAAGTGGCGGAACACTAGCGTACTCACTAGGCAAAATTTAATGCTCAAGTATCAGGCTCTTATACGAGAGCACTCGGTTCGTTCATATCTCTCTCTCTCTCTCTCTCTCTCTCTCTCTCTCTCTCTCTCTCTCTCTCTCTCTCTATCTATCTATCTATCTATCTATCTATCTATTTATCTATCTATCTATCTATCTATCTATCTATCTATCTATCTATCTATCTATATATATATATATATATATATATATATTCATTTATTTATTTATTTATATAAACATCCTGTATATATAATATATACATTTGTATTTGTTTATATATTTACTTTAACACAAATCAAACAAAATTGTTGTCAATTATACGAATTATTAACATTAGAGACGATATTTATAACTTTTTCTTTTTCTTTGTTTTTAATAAAAGGGGAACGATTTTTTATTTCTTTTGCCGTAAACAAACGTTATTATAACTCTTCTTATTTCATTGATTTTGTGACAAATCTATTTTTGTAAAATTTATACTAATATTCGAATATTATTGTATATTATTTAAAAAAAGAAAAAAAAAAAGCAAATAAAAAGCAAAATCGTATAACTACGGATAAGAAACCACGTAAGAATTTTGATCTTATTCGTCGACATGATTTAATTTTCATAATCATTTATAGAAAGAAATAGCTGAAAATATGGTGAAGGAAAATGGCAAGACTATGCTCGACGCCGAAGGTGACATTCTCCGTGGTCTTCGTAAGTTCATTAAAAAAACAATTAAATTTAACTTAAACTATTAAAATAACAGAGAGATTAATGATACATAAAAGTCGATTATAATATAATATTTTATTATATAATAATAATATAATATAATAATATAATATTTTAATATTAGATATTAGACGTTATAGAGATATCAAATATTAGCGATATTAAAATATTAAAATATTGGAATATTAAAATAAATATTTCTATATTCTTATATAAAATATATAAAATATATAGATAAGATAAATGAAGCATGCGAGTTAGAACATGCGTTTTTTAATAGGATATTCGATTATATTCGATTACGAATATTAGATGTTCTTTAATAATTAATTAAAAAGTTATAAATTTATTTACAGAGGTCGTAGATGCTTGCACGTCAATTCCAATGTTACAAATGGGTGAATCAACGCCTAACATTGCCACGGACATGGATATTATTTCTTATAAAATTTCTCTTGGCGTGACGGCTTCCATATGTCCGTTTAATTTTCCCGCTATGATCCCACTTTGGTCGTTTCCAATATCCGTTGCCTGTGGCAACACGACAATCTTAAAACCTTCGGAACGTGTACCAGGAGCCTCGATGATCCTTGCTGATCTCTTTACGGAAGCAGGTGCCCCACCAGGTCTTTTGAACGTCATTCATGGCCAACACGCTGCGGTCGACTTTATTTGCGAACATCCAAATATCAAGGCTGTGTCCTTTGTCGGCTCGGATCAAGCAGTACGTAGACATAAAAGATATATACTGTATGTTAATTAACGATCCTTCTTTTCATTACTTTTTTCTTATAACAATTAGTTTTATTTTTTTTTCTATCGTTTAGTTGTATATACAATTTAAAAAATTCATAATAATTTTTTGAACGAACACTAAAAGTTCACTATGGTCTTCCGTATAATATTCTCTCCTTTTAATTTTATTCTTTTAATCTTACAAATGATAATTTCTAATAAACGCAATAATTAATTCTCCATAACGTCGTGTAACTTCGATAATATATATTTGTGAATATAGATTTTTGTGCCGTTTCATCGAAACGAAATTAATTATTACTTCATATCCGAAGTTTTTATTTATTTATTTATTTTTTTGTATTCTTTTTTAAGGTATATCTCTTACACTTATTATAGCATAATTGTACTAGCAATACTAAGAACTTTTTCGTATTATATTATTTTTGTGTATCAGGACAAAAAGTTAGATCACAGAGTATTGATCTGATCTATTAGTTTCTTTTTTTTATTATTTTTAGAATAATGTATAAAATTTCTTGAGTTTGCGAAATAAGTAAATGTTGGATGTGACCTTAAAGCGAGGAATGTTCTAAATATTATTAGCATTCGATGAATATGTATGAGATTATAAAATCGTTTAGCACACGATCAATTTATTAACGATTCACATTTCAGGGTAAATACATATACAAACAGAGTAGCGCGCATGGTAAACGTGTACAATGTAATATGGGAGCAAAAAATCATTGCGTGGTGCTACCGGATGCGAATAAAAATAAAACAATTTCGCAAATAACTGGCGCGGCGTTCGGTGCAGCCGGTCAAAGGTGTATGGCTTTGTCCGTGGCAATTTTCGTTGGTAAATCGAAGGAATGGATAGGGGAGTTAGTTGAGGCTGCCAAGAGGTTAAAGGTCAATGCCGGACACGTACCCGGTACAGACCTTGGACCGGTTATATCGCCGCAATCGAAACAAAGGATATACGATTTAATCGAATCCGGTGTGAAGGAAGGCGTTAGTCTTCCTCTCGACGGAAGAGGAATCATTGTTCCAGGATATGAACGTGGAAATTTTATTGGGCCAACCATTTTAACCGATGTCAAGGTATATTTTAATCCTAGTGTCCTTTTATTTTTCTTTTGTCTTTTAATACGTTCGTTAAACCTTAGCGTATGCTTGCTAGTTTAGCATAAGTTTGAATAATTTATTGAAGGAAAACGTTCCAATCAATGTGACGAAAATTTACTTAATAATCTTTAAACGTTTAGCTGTAAGCGTTTGAATTGATTATCATATATATATATATATATATAAAATAAAGCTTCTTCTCTTTTCGTTATTGTATTGTTTGGTTTATTTCTTGTTCACAGTCGTCTATGAAATGTTATACGGAAGAGATCTTCGGACCAGTTCTTTCCTGCATGTTCGCCGATACTTTAGACGAAGCCATCGATATTATCAATAAAAATCCTTATGGCAATGGTACTGCTGTATTTACTAATAACGGTGCAACCGCCAGAAAGTTTGTCGATAGAATTGAAGCTGGTCAGGTTGGCGTGAACGTTCCTATTCCTGTTCCATTGCCTATGTTTAGTTTCACCGGTAATAAAGGATCCTTTCTTGGTGACAATCATTTCTACGGGAAATACGTAAGATAATAATATTGATTTATATCGTATCTCGTCCTCTCTTTACGATTTTAATAAAATAATCGACGATTATATTTTTAGGCTATTAATTTTTACACACAAACGAAGACGATAACACAATTATGGCGATCAGGAGACGCGAGTAACATCGCCTCGTCAACAGCAATGCCAACGATGCAATAAAAATAGATCGCCACTTTGATGAAAACAAACGCTTATTGAGTCTTCCAAGGGATAAGGATCATTCATAGTTCCTACAATTTTTACTTTATAAAAGATCTTACATACGATAAGGGATATTAGATCGATATCGACTACGTACCTGTGTGTCATGAAACTCTCACGCTACTATCTTTAAATATCATCTACGATACATCTATTCTATTGTAATATACCATAGATATATTTTTTTTTTATCGAAGAGAATATAATAAAATTATGTTTTATCTTATCATTTAATTAAGCCTCGATTTGTTGTTTAGATCGGAGAGAAAACTTTTGAGAAACAGATAATCGTTAAAGTTATCTTTTTTATTTGTTTGATATACAGAAATTATAGTTTTGTAATGTTACATTACAATAAAAAATAAAATGAAAAAATGGTGTCGAAGAAGCTCTCTCTTTCTCTTTCTCTCTCTCTCTCTCTTTCTCTCTCTTTCTTTCTCTCTCTCTCTCTTTCTCTCATTTTGTCGTCCATGAACTTTCGAGCCCTTTTCCTCGTCGTCAGAGACGTTCAAATTACATACCATTTCCGGAAGTTCGTCGGTAACGCATGCGCCCTAATATGGTGTTTCTTGACCCCCCTTCCTTCTTTCGCATCTGCGCATTTTCCAGGCCCGAGGAGAATTTCCCTCACAGCCGACGAGGCTGTGTTCTCCCTGCGTTCGCAAGAATCGTCGCGTAGCTTTGTCGAGCGAACAGGTGAACGAATTTCATCTCTACGACTACGTACCATCTCCTTTCGCATTTCTTTACTCGTGAGTACTATGGATGGGTATCGTGGATAATCAACATAGATCCTAAATTTTATTTTAACCATTGGTTTCATTTTTTAAGATCTAGACGACATCTTTGTCGAATTTTCTCTGTTAATATATCGACTCGAAGTTGGTCTCTTTCTATAAGTGTAAGAGAGAAAAAATGAGAGAAAGAGAGAGAGAGAGAGAGAGAGAGAGAGAGAGAGAGAGAGAGAGAGCAGAAAGAGAAGGAAATAGAGATCATTTAATGAATATTTATCATAGAATTATCAACATCCTGATATCGAATTTTTTTTTAAGTCCGGACATTTACCAATCATTGATCATACAAACCGGCATATCATAAATCTTCAAGAATACAAATGGTTCCTTTTATCATTTCCGATATCTTTGCTTTACCTCTTGTATCCATATCCTTTCTAATTTGACATAGATAACCGCATAAATAAATATATATATATATATATATATATATATATATATATATATATTATCGTTTGCAATAATTTGTCGATTTTAAAAATATAAAATGATTTTGACGATTGTTATAAATTACAAGGGGAATAATCTTTTTTTTACCACAGGTTTAATTTTTCTTACCAAGGATGTACAAAACCGTGAGAAAAGGCGATGCCAGTCTACAATACATGATCTTACCACAAAGTGATCAATTCAATTCGAACGGATTATCACAGACAAAATCGACGATTCCGGCTAACAGAAAACTACCATTGAGAATTCTCAAATATTTGATATGTACGCTTTTGGTGGTCGTATTTTTTTGCGTTGCGACGCGATTTTTGAACAATCAGAGCGATCACAATCTCTTTGCCGGCACGATACTGGTTATGGGTAGGGTCGGCTACGAAACAACAACAACAACGACGACGACGACGACAAAAACGATGACGGCGATGGCGACAGCGATGACAATGACGACGACAACAGCGACGAGCAGCACGTCGATGACCGGTAGCACGTCAACGACGACTGAAAACGCGTTGAAAAGTGATAAAGTCAGCGAAGAAGAAGAGGAAGATGAAGAAGAAGAGGAAGAGGAGGAAATAGCCGAGAAAAATAGATACCAAGTTCTGGTCACGACGACGAGGCCAAGGACAACGACTATGATGATAACGTCGTCTAGTGCTTCTTTAAAAAATAAAGATTTTGACGATCGAACGATGCCGATCGATTCATTCAGGAATGACGAGTTTGAGCCTGCCGATACCATATCTCCAGGTAAATATATATATATATATATATATATATATATATATATATATTTATTTATTTATTTATGTTTATACGAATGTGTTAATTAATATTATAAAACAGGGGATTTTAAAGTAAAAAAATCAGTTGTGTGTGTGTGTGTGTACATTAACGTGTTGCTCATTGATATTAACTCTTTGGGTTTAATATTAAGAAACTATTTGATTTGAATTTAATTTAATGACATTTGAATACGATTTAATATTTTTTCTGCATGTCCTAACACAATATATTGCATTTGAAAATATTATAAATATTCTAAAATGAACAAGTATCCAAAAATATAAATTTACTCGATATTATTTCATATCCATTGACGAGTTTGGTCGTTATTGTCAATCTGTATTTTATCAGAAGAAATGTGTGTAAATGATATCAGTAAGGAAATTTAAACGTAATAAGATCAGTTATATTATTATTCACACTTATCATTCAGATGATTTTATTTTGTTACTTTTTCTATCACAGTTTATTTCTACAAATAATTTCACAGCACTGCCGACAACATATCACTAGGTACGTACGAACACATATTGTATATACATAGATATATCTGCGTTTATATCGGGACTTAAATAATTTTAATGTAAAAAGATCAGTTATAAACATTCCATTCATCAGTTTAACAGATTTTATTTTATCACTTTTACTTTCATATAGTTTATTATTACAAACGATCCTTTTTCTTATCTTTCTTCGCAGTACTATCGTCATCATATCTCTGAGTGCATACGAATATATAGGTATATCATATGTATGCTGTATGTAGAGTCTTCATACAGGTACATAAACGTGTTGTTTGCTAATCCGAACTCGATAAGATTTTTTAATAAAATAGTAGAAAGAATAAGATAGATATGTAAAAGAAAGTATCTACCTCCTAAATAAATATTTACTTATTAGTTAATAACAAACGTATATGCTTCGTTTCCAGAGGACACTGTTATGGATGAAGCAAGATTTCCGACTGAATCGTCGATGAACTCACGACAGACTAATTCTTATTCGAGTTCTCGATCTTCCTCGTCTTCGACTCAATCCTCGGAATCCTCGAAATCTTCGTTGAGCAGCATCGAACCCTCGGAAATGACGAAAACGTCGCCTGGAATGGCTAGGAAGGGAAAGATGCCACGAGTGACCTTGAAGTTGCGAGAGAATGAAACGATACCACAAATGTATATGAAAGCTGGTATAGCCTCCTATAAAAAAGGTAATATCACAACGAGCGTTCTTGCACATGGGCTAAGTTTAGAAGGTTTGATCTTTAAAACACCGGAAGGAACGATCAAGCCATGGGCACAAAAATGGTTCTTTTCTGACCCCTCTTCAGATTTTCAATGGAAGGTGAGCTTTATCTATCTTTATCCTTTTTATATCAATATATATTAACATAACATACACACACACATACACATAATATCGAATATTTATTAATAATTAAAGCAATATTTGATTTTTTACTCTTGAAATCGCGATAACATAATCGTGGTTATATATAATTATATTATGTATTATATTATTAATATAAAAGTAATAATACGATATGATGAAATTGTTCGTTAGAACAAATTCGACATAAATAATACTAACGAAAATTGAAATTCGTTATACGCGTATAATTTAATTAGCTTGATTAATACTGAAATTAAAGTATAAATTCAATTAATCGAATATTCAAAGAATGACGATTTTATTAAATATTTTCTCGTATATATAAATAAACACATTATTTCAAATATATGGAGCAATAATTTTTATTGATTTTAAATATCTCGTAATTTTATTAAACGCTCGTGACACCTTTCATTGATGTTTCCTGTAAGGTATTAACTCTTTGAAAATAGGACAATGTTGAATTTAATCGTACGTATTATTGGAATATTAATCTATTCTATAAGGATTACAAAGATCGATCGAATTTTATTCATAATGGTTTTGTCATCTCGACGTCCGTTCTTTCTTGCATCCATATTATTTTCTCTACTTTGACCCTTTTCGCTTGGATATATAGGTAGATAGATAGATAGATAGATAGATAGATAGATGGATAGGTACATAGATGATTACCGATAATTGGATTATCTAGTAAATTTATTCATTAGATAGGTCGTACGATTTCAACAGGTGACTTTAAACGAATAGATACACTTGTCAAGGAATTCTAACTCGCATTGTTCTTTATGCATAAGATACTTACATCGTCTAGTTGTTTCTTAAATAAGAGATAAATGTGTTAATTTATTATAAGATCCTTATCGCACCTCGAACGATATTAAATACTGTTAGCCGTATTTTCTTTCTGTTTTCTTTTTTTTATGCACTCGCGTTTTATGCAACATTTTTTCAGACTTTTAATAGATGTATAACTTTGCTTCCGCCGTTTTCGATTCGTGGATCGCTTCAAAAGATGATCAGTTTCTTCAACGCGGGATTCGTACGTTTCCCGAAAGATGGGAGAAAGTAGTGATCAGCGATGGACAATAACTTTGAATTATAAATGTATAACCAGTTTTTAATAAAGCTTCGAATTTCGGAAAAAACGGCGGAAGCAAAGTTGTACACTTATTAAAATTATGTAAAAATGTTGCATATACAATCATTTTATAAAAATGACGTCGGATTTATTCAACTCGTGTTAAAATTTATCGAATTTTCATCGAAATTGTCGGGCAAACATAGTATGATATTCTTGGAATGGTAACGATTAAATTATTAATTATTCATTAAAGAATCTCGTTCAAGAGCGAGTAAAGAGGAATCTTTAGTGAGTATCGCGTTAGTTTGTAACGATAAAATTTAATCGTTGGAGAAAAATCTTAATTACCTTTTATATTCTTTTGTTATTTTTTTTTCTTTCATCATCATTATATTTATTACATTTTATTTGTTAACGATTATTATTGAGAAACATTGATACGGTTGTCTCTTTTTTTCTTTGTCTTTTCATTTCTCTTTTTCTTTCCCTTTCTCTTATTAGAAGAAACAGGTTATCGATCCTTCGTATCCTAGCCAAGGAGCAATAAACTTGAAATTCCGAAAGATCTTTCCCCTAAGATATTTCGAATTCGATTTTAGCGAAAGTCTTAGAGTATTCTCAACTCACGTTTCACTTCCGAAGCTATTAATTTAAAACACTCGTATATATCGATCCCATTGCAGCAGACATTTAAATAGTCACGTTCGGTACGATCGATAAACACGACAGGTGAATCTAAAAACGGACTTGGAAATAGCATCCATTTCTTATTTTCTTTAGTATGGCCTCCATTGGGACTGCGTTATTTCTTTCGGTGAAAGATTGGGACGCGTAATATCTCGAACGAAACATTCCTCCGATAAGAACAAGTCCTCGTATCTCAATACTGTCATAATATTTTTCTTTTCTTTTTCCTCCTCTTTTCTCGGATCGACAACACGAAGCACCATCCGATAATTCATTTCTATCTACTACTAATGTCAATTAATAAAATATGAATTACATTGATTGCTTTAAATCTCTAATTTAATTATAAATCTGTATAATTATATGTAGCGTATACATAAGCACGTATATACAGGGTGTATCGATATTAAACGATGCGAAAAAGAAAATCTCCGTTCGTATTGGTTTTATAAACAAATGCTCGAAATAAGAATTATTAGATTTTGAGATGGAAATGGCAATGTGTATTGCAGCTATCTCATAGAGGTCATTGTTGTCCAGATATAGAAGTCATGTCAATTTTTTTCTCCTTTTTAATGGAAATCGATATTTCAAGTCTAACAAATATTGTAGAGAATATCAATATGAATTTAACCTATACCTACGGTGTGTAGTACTTTTATACCGATATATTATTGATTTATGGCGCCTTGAAGTTTAACAAACTGTATTTTATATATATTTACTTGTATATATATATATATATACACACATATATTATATATACACTTATATATATATATATATATATATATATATATATATGTATCCTATATAAATATTTTAATCTATAGAAGGATGGTTCGATTATTATTGACATATTAAATTAATTCTCATTCGTTAAATCAATATGAAATTATTTGGGTGTAATGAATTAAGAATTGAAATATAAAATATTTTTTGTATAATTTTAATAAACGAAACGTCCTTTTATTTATATGACGATAATTGCGTTGAATATTTTAATTATCAGATGTAATAACAAACGATTATTATCTCGAATTAAGAAGACTACCAACTTCACAGGGTCCAAATCAGATGCCAATGTCGATGTACGTCCTCTTAACAGGATTGGCGGGATTAGCGAGTTTGAGTATCATCTTAATGTTTTACGTTCAACGAAAGGCGTCACGACGGCAACGGCACGACGTTGAGGAACCAGAAACAGGAGTACAGGAAGAGGATAAATCGACGTTATTGGGCACTGATTACCACGAGATCGAGGACAAAGAATAATTAAAAAACGATTAGGAAAAACTCGATGATCGTTGACCTCGCGACTGAAATTTCGACTAATTTTTTAAAGGACGCATTACTTGACCGGAAGACGCAAACATGACGACGATGATGATTTTAGAAAGAACGAGAGAGAGAGTGAGAGAGAGAGAGAGAGAGAGAGAGAGAGAGAGAGAGAGAGAGAAAGGAAGAATATAGATTTTCTAGTAACTATATCTACCACGTTTAGAATAATAACAGGACGAAAATGAGATTTGAAATTTTTCAATCTCTTTACTTCGACGATCTCATTGAGACTGGATAAGTAGTTATTGATATTTTTCCGATATATTAGTTTAGTTATTCGTTTAGTTGGATCTTCCCACGAAGAATACTCTTTTTCTTACAACAAATATTACCATGTTTTTCTATATTTGATAAATAATAACATTTTCGATTTCCAATGGAACGAAAGAAACGTACATGTGTATCGTACGTATGTGTATGTATGTGTACGTTAACGAATGGAGCATACGATTCCGTATATAAAATAATGTTCGATGTGTTTTCGATAATGTAATGAGATAATGAGGATAAACACGACGATTAAAGTAAAAAAAAAAGAAAAGAGTAGAAAAAAGAAAAAATAGGGTTTGAGCACGGGGGGAGGGGAAATGAAGAGGAGAATATAAAAGCGGGAGATTAAATGATGTCATAAGTAACGCAATAGAGCAGTAGCAGAAGAAGAAGACGGTTATAGTTTCTATTTTAAAGATTATATTTTTTTAACTTTATTCATTTCGACTTCCAGAGATACACGCACGGACTTATATCTATGTCGATTAGGTGCGCTATGTTGTGTGTGTGAATGTATGCGCGCGCGCGCGCGCGCGCGCGCGTGTGTGTGTGTGTGTGTGTGTGTGTGTGTTCGTGTGTGTATAACGTGTGTGAGAATGAATTTGTGCTTTGAGTGTATGAATCTGTTGCGTGTACGCGTGGGTGTGTTCAATGACGCCCATCTTTTCGTATCTCGTAGCGGAGGGATCGTAAAATGATTTTTTTCTTTGCCTCCTACGAATCTTTCGCGAGATTTTTTACGCATTTTATAATCGACGAACGAACGAACATATGGACATATATAGTGCGAATACACACATATACACACGCTCGAGGCGCGCGTGTGCGCGCATGCATACACATATACACATAAACATGTACACGGACATATATCATAATACATGGATTTTACGCGAAACGCTTCGCAAGGGGCACACGAAATATTTGTATTACGATCGTCGATTTCGAATACGAAAGTTCGGCCATCGTTTACTAAACTCGTCACTTCGTATATGTATGTATAACAAATAGGGTGCTTCGTACATCTACTCAACCTCAAAAGTAAATATATAAATACATAAATAAATAAAAAATAAATAAATAATAAAAGGAAAAAAGAAAAAAAATATTACGAACGCCATGCTTCTTGACGAATGTACGAAAGAATCGTTTTAAAATACGTATACTATATATTCATGCGTACATATATATATATATAAATATATATATATATATACACACCACACACACACACACACACACACACACACACACACACACACACACACACACACACACACACACACACACACACGTAAGCGTACGTGTACTCTCCTGTGATTGATTACTTTGTGTGAGTGTGACGTATGGTGTGTATAATTTACATACATATATACGAATATTCTAGTGACGAAATAACGAGAAACGAATCTTCGATAGATATTCCAACATGGCCGAACGAACACGAATATGAATATATATATATATATATATATATATATATAATATATGCATATATATATAATATACATATATATATACATATATATATATATATAATATATGCATATATATATAATATACATATATATATACATACATATATA
The DNA here is from genome assembly GCA_918808275.2 of Dolichovespula sylvestris. Classification (NCBI taxonomy): domain Eukaryota; kingdom Metazoa; phylum Arthropoda; class Insecta; order Hymenoptera; family Vespidae; genus Dolichovespula; species Dolichovespula sylvestris. The sequence goes on from OU964969.1 coordinate 2,920,810, forward strand.
TATATATATATATATATATATATATATATATATATAATACATTCATTGATAATATCGTATGGACGAAAGGCGGCAATCGATTCTCGGTACTAATCTCGTTGCAAACCTAATTAGCTTAGTTAGGCAAAACAATTGTGTGTACATATATATATTTAATTAACATTAATGTGTACGTATATCTCGATATCGCGCATTATCGGAGCACGGTGCATTTATTTATTATCGGGGAGAATCTGGATCGGCCGATGGAATTAGCTGATTAGGGGCCTATGAATGTATACAAAAGGAAAATAAAACATTGAAAAAAAAACAAGAGACACGGCGCAGAGTACTGTTTAAAAAAATGAAAACAAGAAGAAAAAAGAAAGAAAAAAGTTGGTAACCGTCAGAAATTTTCTACCTTACCGAATGAGAATAAAGAAGGAGAAACGAAAATTGAGAACGAGGAAAAGAAAAATAAGAGGCAAAGGAAACGGTAAGAGTTACCGAAGAATCATTCGTCGGTAATATAGAGATCGTGGTTATCCCTCACGCATACGAATTCATAATGATTGCGAGGCTCCGTCTTCGTCTCGCGTTTGCCACTATTTTTGTAGTAGAGGTCGAGACACGAAGGGGAACGTTGCGTGAGTGAATATCAGTACGGCTCGGGCTTTGGTCGATCGAGCTCTGGCCTCTACATTCTGTTTTCTCCACCTCTCTACATCGTGTAAGTACGTAAAGCCGAGGACAATTTTTTGAATCGTTAACGAACGAAAGATAATCGTGATGACAAATCCATGGACTAAATTATTATTTCGCTGGTTTATTCTCTCGTTTTTAAGATGGGGTGGGGTGGGAGGACCGGAATAGAGAAAAAAAAAGAAACCAAGCAAGTTTGTAATTCGAAAGATAATTGATCATTCGAAAACATTCGACACCCTTAAAAAAAAAGAAAGAAAAAAGAAATAACGATAACGAATAATTATTATTCTTGTTAAGGAATTTGTAAAAGTATTTATCGAAGGGCTGAAGTCCCATCGTTTTAATAAATCCCCGACACCAATCAAAATACAGGAATATCTGGTTAACCCTCATAAAGGTATCTATACGATGAAATATAGTCGATAATAAGGGACGGTTATGTCGTGATGCGCTATTACCGATCAGTCAAAGGGGTCAAAGGCAAAAGTGCCTTTCCCACCGTGAATTCTCTTAACGTAATTGCGTATTATCTTTTACATAACCAACAACGTTGAAATTTTCATTGTTACATATCGTCGATTATCTGAATTGATTACGGTTCCTCTGCTCGTAGATGTGAGAAGTATAAGATTTGATTCTAACTAATCGTCTTAAGAAACATTAATGCGCGTTTTATTGTACGTTTAAAATTTCACGAAAAGTTTATTCATAAAAAGATATGGCCTTAAGTAATAGTGCCTCATAAATCTCGTATGAGACAGGTCTCTCTCTCTCTCTCTCTCTCTCTCTCTCTCTCTCTCTATTTTTCTCTCCCTCTCTCTCTCTCTCAACGTTCTCGCCAACTAACGCGGCTGGATTAGCGACCGAGTGAATGACGACGATGCGCGGCGCTTCGCGATGCGCCAAAAGAATGACGTACCGAAGTGGGAGCTACGTTATACGCTTCGAATTTGGCGAGATGGAGATGAGTCTCTTTGTCTCTCTCTCTCTCTCTCTCTCTCTCTCTCTCTCTCTCTCTCTCTCTCTCTCTCTCTCTCTCTCTCTCTCTCTCTCTCTCTCCCTGTGACACGTGTTTGTTCACCGATACGACACGCCGGCGAGAAGCTTCATGTCACTCTCGATGCAAATCATGTGTTGGTCATTTTAAACACGAACACGTTTCGTGTTCGAAATTCGAAAAAAAAAGAAAAAGAAGAAAATGCTACTCGATCGACAACTTTTTATTCTCTTCGATAACAGACGAAAATATATATATATATATATATATATATATATATATATATATTTCATCATGTATCTATTTTTAAGATTAAGTTGTTAATCAAATTTATATAGATAATATGTTAGCTGTTTTATTCTTGGTATTACGATCAACCTTAATCGGTCATTAACTCAATGTTCCTCCCCCCTACCTCCCTGCGTTTAGTTACATATATACGTATGTACGTACGATATGTACGCGTACGTGCTTAGAACGATTTACAATAGAAAATAAATATGGTTTCGAGTAATTTCTTGGCCGAGTATAAACATACAAGATAATATATATTATCACGATGGATCGTTTTAATTTTTCTTTTGTTTTTTCTTTTTTTCGATTAACGTTATATCGTTTGATCTAACAATATGATAAAAATGGAGAACCTCAACGTTGTTCGGGGATACTCGAGTAGTATATAAGTCGTCTCTCGCAAACTTATCTTTTCTCGAATTTCTTTTCTTTTTCAATCCTATTGACCCTGAACTGGTTCTCTTGAACACTCGAAGGAGAACTCGTTCTCTAGTTGGATAGAAACAAAGTTTTCATTAACGTTTATGGAAATGTATGAACGATTGCATATATATTTATGTACATATCTATATATCAACAATTTTCAATGATAATACATATTTGCTTTTACTTTTATTATTTTCTTGGTATGATGGAGTGATATCAAACACGACGGTATATCATTGAGAACGTTTGCCTTCATTTTCTAACTGATTTAAAAATAATCTATTCGATTATCGTTCACTAAAAAAAAAATATTTTCCTCTACTCCCTGCTATTTTTCTTTTCCTTTTTTTTTTGAAGACAATCCCTTTTACATAGTTTTGAATACGAATTGTGCAATTGACGGTTCATGTTTCAAAATAAGACAATTGTCTTCTTGATTATCTAACTTCTAATTCAATCTAATCGTTATCTCTTTTACGTACAATGTACGGAAACATACGGAAATATATGTCCTTTGCGACGTAAATAGTCAATAGTTTCTTAGAACGAAATGAATGGATTAAGTTGGACAATGATCACTGAATCCATTTTCTTCTGTATATATCTTTTTTTTCTTTAAAAACTTTTATTATGCTTAGGAAGTTATAGAATTAACATATCAAAGATAG
>OU964969.1:2928878-3133878 GCA_918808275.2 Dolichovespula sylvestris
AAAAAAAAGACGTTTAATCGAGTTGAATTGACCTAGAAAAATAATTTGATATTGCTCACCGACTTTGACCGATCGAAAATGTTTGGCTCCATTATAGTAGAGCTATTTAGCTCAATACCCTTGGCAACCAATCCAACAAATCGATCCAAAAAAGAATGGTAATCCCTCGTAAATATCTAACTTATTTGACTAACATACGATAACGCGTAAGACCATCATGCACCATACGATCACGAGTCCACTCATGATAAGAGTGACGAATATTGATTCAATCTGACGTTAATTCAACAAACGATCATTCATACTGTCTCTTCAAATAATCCAACTTGACTATCGTGAAAGTATTGCTTCGATCGGCCTGAACTTCGATTAATTATTAATTCAGGAAGAAAAAGATGTTTACTCCGACGATAGATAATATCGCAATACGTGTAATGGAAAAAGCTAATTATCAAAAGTAAAATTTATCTCTGATCGATTACTCTCTGAATCGCTATCTTTTTTCTTCTTTTCTTTTTATCTTCTTTTTAATCACTTCAATACTTTCTCCGATCGATAGATTCGTTAGATAGATAAATTTTTAATAAAACTTCAATGTTACAATAAATTTTTTCGTTATCTAAAAAAAAGAAAAGAAAAGAAAAATAAATAAAAAGAAAATATTTTCTGTTATACGATTTATTTAGGGGAGATCGCCATTCGTGTTTTTCGTGCTTGCACCGAACTTGGCATTCGTTCGGTAGCTATTTATTCGGAACAAGACAAGATGCAAATGCACCGGCAGAAGGCCGATGAAGGTTACTTAGTTGGAAGAGGTTTACCGCCGGTCCAAGCTTATCTCAATATACCGGAGATTATACAAGTAGCTAAAGAGAATGACGTCGATGCCATTCATCCAGGCTATGGTTTCCTCTCAGAGAGATCAGACTTTGCTCAAGCTGTAATCGATGCAGGATTAAGATTCATTGGACCTAGTCCGAAGGTCGTTCAACAAATGGGGGACAAGGTGATGACTTGAGAAAATAAGTGAATAGTTAAAGAACTGCAATTAATCCTTTAATGGTTATTTAATTTAACAAATTTAAAAGAAATAAATAACAAATATTGTACTTATTAATGATTAATTGAATATTAAAAGCAAAAAATTCCGTAAATTATTTTTATCGAAATTTAATGTAGAAAATAAAATTTTTTGGGGACATACGTTAACAAAATAAAATTATATTATTAGGTGGCTGCCAGACAAGCTGCTATAGCAGCTGGAGTACCGATCGTTCCAGGAACGGACGGTCCAGTGAGGACTACCGACGAAGCCATGGAATTTTGTATGAAACACGGCCTTCCCGTAATATTCAAAGCTGCTTATGGAGGTGGAGGACGAGGTAGACCCCAGTAATTGATGACTGTTCTTCGTTATTACACTCATTATCGAATAATTATTAAAGGTTTGAGAAACGATCGAATCGTGTATTACATCGACAGGTATGCGCGTCGTCAGACAAATGGAAGAGGTTCGTGAAATGTTTGAACGTGCGTCGTCCGAGGCAAAGGCAGCTTTTGGAGACGGTGCCATGTTCATCGAGAAATTCATCGAAAGACCGAGGCATATTGAGGTACAATTACTCGGTGATCAAGCCGGTAATGTCGTACATCTTTACGAACGCGATTGTTCGGTACAACGTCGGCATCAAAAGGTGAGATAATCGTGATCTTATTATTATTACTATCGTAATTTTAATAATCAAATTCATCATTTTGGCAGGTTGTAGAAATTGCACCCGCGCCACGATTGGATGTCAAAGTAAGGAATAAGATGACCGAATACGCCGTAAAACTGGCAAAACACGTTGGTTATTCGAACGCCGGTACCGTTGAGTTTCTGGCCGACGAATCAGGAAACTTTTACTTCATCGAAGTCAATGCTAGGCTACAGGTAGAGCATACGGTCACGGAAGAAATCACTGGGTACTGTTTCAACTTTCAGTGATATTATATAAAAGAGATAGACGACAAGTAATTCGTCGTTATTCAATGCGTTTTAGGATTGATCTTGTCCAATCTCAAGTACGTATCGCCGAAGGGATCACTTTACCTGAGCTTGGTATGACGCAAGAGAAAATTGTTCCCCAAGGTTTTGCTATCCAGTGTCGTGTTACAACTGAAGATCCAGCAAAGAATTTCCAACCAGATACTGGAAGGATTGAAGTCTTTCGATCTGGAGAGGGTATGGGAATTCGATTGGACGGTGCATCTGCTTTTGCTGGTGCTATTATATCACCATACTATGATTCTCTTCTCGTTAAGGTATCTAGAATGATTCAAAAAAGGAAAAAAAGAGATCAATTTTCTAAAGATACCAGTAACGTATTCTTATTTTAAAAGGTGATAAGTCACTCCGCAGACCTTCAATCGTCCTGCGCTAAGATGAATCGTGCATTACGTGAATTCCGGGTTCGTGGTGTAAAAACCAACATACCATTCTTACTTAACGTTTTGGAGAATCAAAAATTCCTCAATGGGAACGTCGACACCTATTTCATCGATGAGAATCCACAATTGTTCCAATTTCAACCGAGCCAGAATCGAGCTCAAAAGTTATTGAATTATTTAGGGACCGTTCTCGTCAATGGACCTAGTACACCATTGGCTACTACTCTAAAACCAGCAGAAATCAAACCTCACGTTCCACAGATTGCTTTAGGTACGATATTTGAAAACGTAGCAAACTGCTTGTGCGTTTGTAATTATTATTGTAACTCTTATTCTAATTCGAAAGATTTAGAAATGAAAACGTTAATAACGATCTAGTATCTCAAGTGGCAAACAAGTTAAAATGCTAGAGATCTACAAAGGATACGCTTTGATACGTGGGTCCGTAATAAATGGGAGCACACTTTTCTTACTTCGCCTTTAGGGTGTCTGCCAGTTTCTCTATTGATCGGTAATGATCGCCAGAAGGTGATCAAAATTTCTTATAAGGTGATTTCAACGTCGTGTGAATAATCTTTTCATTCTTTGCTAATCGCAAGTAACAATCTATTACGACAGACACCCTATTTTTAGCCCATACAAACTGAAACATTTTGCTTTCTCTGATGGATGACGATGGGCAAACATTGGACAAATCTTTAATTGGACAAATTTTTATCGCACTTTTATGTACTTATATTTATATTCGTTCGCACAATTTGCACCGCGTCATCGTACGCAACACTAATGCACTCAACGTAAAAGATCAATATTCGCAATTATCATATTTTTCTTTTTTAATTTTTTTCATTTTTTCTATTTTTCTTTTCTCTAATTTATATCATATTCATATCATGGTATTTCTCATTTATAACTTATCATTTATCTTTTCATTTTCTTTGGATTTATTATCAAAAAAGAACATTTGTGATTAAAAAGTCATTTAAATTCACGAGCATGCTTAATAATGAACCAATGAAACGATATATCCAAGTTGTGCGTCTAAACTTAACAGTGTTGAAAGAACGAAATCGTTAATAGATTTCTTAATTGAACTGACCACACCTTGGATAGCCGTTAATTAGAAATTAATGGTTCCACGTAACTTATGACACGTCATTGTTTATCGCATGCTTTTATTTTATTGTTTGGCAATGTTTTTAGACTTTGCTAAGCTTGCAGCTGCAGAGGAGAACAGTGATCCAGATACACCAGGTAGGCAAACAATATTGATTCTTTTTTATTTTTATATACTTGTTATATCAAGTATCCATTTATTATTATAGAAACTGAAGAACATGTATAGCTTGCAAAATTTATTCGATAATAATTTGTTAGTTTAATTAGTACCTTATTGATGCAAATACTTTGCAAAGATATTAACTACACAGCAATATGTGTGTGTGTGTGACCGAAGTACAAAAAAATATAAGTAGGTAAAAAAATGTAATATAATATGAAGAAATATGTATACGTTCTCGTAGACATAAATAATTGGCACACTACGAAGATTTTAATATTTCTAACACGTTCTTTTGATATTGTCTTTGCATGACTGAGGGTACACTTATAAGAATATAATTTACACGTAAATGGTGCATCTCACTTGCAGCTTAATTAACAAAAATTATGATTGTCCGTTTGTTGCATGAGCGCCTATATATATATATATACACACAGCATGATCATACACTGTCGTATAACTACATACAAAGCTTTAATTTTGACCAATAATACGTGTGTGTGTGTGTGTGTGTGTGTGCATGCATGCATGCATGAAAACAACTAAACTAATGTTAACACGTTTATTTCAATTTTATGGGGAAAAAAAGCACAAGAAAAAGAAAAGATCATTACTGATTAAAATGCATTCTTGCAGATGTTATGGACCCACCAAGAGGTTTTCGTCATATCTACAAAGAACAGGGACCTGAAGCATTTGCCAAAGCCATTCGCCAACACAAAGGTGTACTACTGATGGACACGACATTCCGTGACGCGCATCAATCTCTCTTAGCTACACGCGTCCGATCTCACGATCTTCTAACGATCTCACCCTTTGTGGCACATAAATTCAACAAACTTTATTCCTTGGAGAACTGGGGTGGTGCAACGTTCGACGTAGCATTAAGATTTTTACACGAGTGCCCGTGGGAACGTTTGGAAGATATGCGTAAAGCCATACCCAATATTCCTTTCCAAATGTTATTAAGAGGTGCTAATGCAGTTGGTTATACAAATTATCCGGATAACGTTGTCTTCAAATTTTGCGAATTAGCCGTTCAAACGGGTATAGACGTTTTCAGGGTGTTCGATTCGTTGAACTACATGCCTAACTTGATCATCGGTAAGACTATATTCTTTTCGTAAAAGATCTTCGAATATTTTTTATTTTTTTTTTTGTGAACAATTATGATTAACGGGTTAAGATCTTTGTCAGGAATGGAAGCAGCTGGTAAAGCTGGTGGAATCGTAGAGGCCGCAATCTCATATACAGGAGACGTCAGCAATCCGGAACGTAAAAAATACGATCTAAAATATTACACGGATTTGGCTAATGAACTGGTTAAGGCTGGCACTCACGTTCTGGCGATCAAAGATATGGCAGGCCTTTTGAAACCAAAAGCAGCGACAATATTGATCGATGCTATTAGACAAAAAAATCCTGACATACCGATTCATATCCATACTCATGATACCGCAGGCGTCGGAGTTGCATCGATGTTGGCCTGTGTCGAAAGCGGAGCGGACGTTGTTGACGTTGCTGTTGATAGCATGTCTGGAATGACCAGTCAACCTTCCATGGGAGCTATTGTCGCGTCATTACAAGGTAAAGTATTCGTAATAGTTCTACTTTTATCTAGTCTTCTTATTGAAGTTCGTTAATTTTTATACAAAACTTTAGGTACATCGAACGATACCAATCTTGAATTGAGCGATGTCTCGGAATATTCGGCTTATTGGGAACAAACTAGAACACTTTATGCACCTTTCGAATGTACTACGACGATGAAATCAGGAAACGCCGATGTATATTTGAATGAAATTCCAGGGGGTCAATATACGAATCTTCAATTCCAAACGTATTCCCTTGGTTTGGGTCAATTCTTTGAAGACGTCAAAAAGGCATATAGGGAAGCCAATCTATTACTCGGAGATATTATTAAAGTTACACCTAGCTCGAAGGTAGTAGGCGATTTGGCGCAATTCATGGTACAAAATAAACTCTCTTCTAAAGATGTACTTAACAAGGCCGAAGAACTCTCTTTCCCGAAGTCGGTAGTCGAATTCCTTCAAGGTGCGATCGGTGAACCTCACGGTGGATTCCCTGAACCTTTTAGATCGAAGGTTCTGAAAGATATGCCAAGAGTAAAGGGTAGGCCAGGAGCGAACTTGGCACCTTTAGATTTCGCCAATTTGAAGAAAGAATTACAAGAAACCCATCCACATGTTACGGAAAAGGATGTAATGTCCGCGGCCCTATATCCTAGTGTAACGAACGATTACTTAAACTTCAGAGAAAAATTTGGTCCGGTAGACAAACTTGAAACTAGAATTTTCCTCACGGGACCAAAGGTGGGCGAAGAATTTGACATAACTATAGAGAAGGGTAAGACGTTAGCCATTAAAACTTTGGCAGTTGCCGAAGATCTTACGAAAAATGGTGAACGTGAAGTATTTTTCGAAATGAATGGACAATTAAGATCTGTTTTCATCAAGGATAAAGAGGCTGTTAAGGTAGGGTTTTATTAAATTTATATATATATATAATCTTTTTGATAATAATCCTATGCTGTAATTCATTCTCATTATCTCTCAGGAACTTCACGTACATCCAAAAGCGGACAAAGGTAATAAAAGTCAAATAGGAGCTCCTATGCCTGGTACTGTCATTGATATCAGAGCAAAAGTTGGTGATACAGTAGACAAAGGTGCACCTCTGATCGTCTTATCTGCCATGAAAATGGAGATGGTAGTGCAGGCGCCAAAGGCAGGAAAAGTAAAAACGATAGATGTTAGTCAAGGAATGAGAGTCGAAGGAGATGATCTTCTTGTTACCCTTGAATAAGATGAACCAAAATTACAGAACATTCATTAGTCATTTTTTTACATAATTCATTGCAACAGAGAATATCTCTGCATTACATTATTTACATAATACGTGTGTTCTTCGCCCTTGCTAAAATTTTATCTATCACGGACTATTAAGTATCAACGATATTTTCAAATATTTTCAAGAGATACATTATTTTTCTCTTCTTCTTCATTTTTCTTAGAATATTTATAATTTCAATGATACTATAATGGCAAAAAATGTTTAATATATGCATATAATGCTGCCTAAAATGTCAATTCATATTAAAGATATGTATTTACTTCATAAAATATTCATAAAACAAAAAGAATTGGTTGCATAAAAGGTAATAAATTTTTTATATTCTGATATATATTAATGAAAGCTCAAATTCATTTGTTGGTTCATTACTAAAATGTATTATATAATAGTAATTTTAGTAATTCCACAAAAAGTAGAAATATAAAATATAGTAAACAGGATAGTTAGATTTTATATATATATATAAAGATCAATTACCTATATTTAAAGTTATGTACAAAAACAATGATTATTTTTCTCAATCAAAAACAGTTCTAGTAAGAAAATATCAGTGACTCCTGGGTTTTTGCCATAGGCTCTATTTAAATTCTTATTTCAGATTATATGTACATATGTCTTATCTATCCTGAAAGTTGTCAATGATTAACTGTCATATTCTCTGGTTTCACTGATAATTGTATATATAGTCATAAGTGAACATAAATTTTTAGCTTATACTTGTTGTAAATGTATAATTGTATTTGACAAAAGGGCTCCGTTATTGTGCTAGTTAAAGTAATTATAATATTTTAAAGCTGTGCATATTATTCATAATAAATGTACGAAAAAGAAAAAAAAAAAAGAAACTGATCATTTTATATACAGTAATCAATTTTATATATAAACATCGCTGCTTCTGCAACAACAGTTACAAACAAAAGATAACTTTTGAACGAATTTATGAAAATATTTGAATTTACCAAAAAATTAAACATTTTTATGAAATAATGAACAGCTAATACGTATGTGAATTTATCGTCTATATCTTATTGAAAAAGTTTAAAAACAAATTTACATGCGTACATGATAAAGTAATAATTCATCGAATGTTTCTTTTTATTTTCCGTGACTAAATGGAATGATGGTTCGATCTTAAAAATTTTTATACCAAAAATATCACTTGTTCCGATCAATAAAAGATACGCTTATACATATGTTTCGCATTAATTATTGTCACAATTGAAACGTATTATCAAGAAAATTTAGAAACAATTTTCTAGCCATTTTTAATTATTTCTAAAAAACTATTTTGCATCATCTAGCGGTACTTCGAAAGAACTAAAACTATTATATATATATATATATATATATATATATATATATATATATATATATATATATATTCGTTATATGTATTATATATATATATATATATATATATATATATTCGGTATAAGTATTATATATATATATATATATATATATATATATATATATATATATATATATATATATATATATATACGTAAATTGTACGATTTTCTATGTTAGATAATGTAAACTTTAAATTTTTTCTATTTTTAAAAATTAGTCAAAAAAAATTAGAAAAGCTTAGTAGAGGGGAGCTAAAATATTTGAAAAAACTACAAGCTAGTTAGTATCCGTCAGTTTCACGGATACAGCCGACGTGTCGATGTCGAAGACAGAAATTGTATCTGTTGTGTGTTATCAGTGGACGGAAGTCGTGTAAGCTTGTTTGATTATTTAAAAGATCGCTTTTATAGAAACAGGTATTTAAAATGGAATATTATAAATAGAAATTATTCAAATAATCATACTAACGATATAATAAAAATCGTTTCTTTCAGAAATGAGTATCAATCCGATGAAATGGAAAACCAAAAATATCGTATATGCAATAATAATGATTTTTACGTTTTATTATCTTTTTATTCACAAGAAAACTAATCAAACGAAGATCGTAGGTATTATCAATAATACCCATCCAATGTATGTATGGGAATTTGTAGCAGATTTTAGTAATATGAAATTATTAAATCCTCTTATGTACGTGTCTTAACATTATTCAATTTTTGATAAGAAAAAAAAAATGGAAAAAAAGTAAAAGATTACGAAGTGTTACGAATTTCAGAGATGACTTCAACGTCACTGCCGAGAGTGGGAATTACGATCACTGGCAATATTCCGTTGAATATAGTGAACATTTACGTTATTTACCATTCATAGAAAACTTCGCTGTTGGACATTATTCGATAAGAAAAGAAAACGATGATTATTTAATAAGTTCGAATCACAACACTTGCTTCTTTGGTTTCATATGTCGTAAGTTGTTTTTTGTTATCTTTCCTTGTTTGATCTTTTCTTTTTTTTTTGTCGAGTTATTTTTACGACGGTCATAAAAGTCAAATTAAAATAGCAGTGTGGTCTTAGAAGCAACACATTTTATATTATAATTGTAAAATCAGTCATTGACTTTCATAAAGTTCGATTCTAAATTTCAATGATCTCGTCTCAAATTTCAGTGAGAACAACATCGGAATTTAGATTCGAGAAGTACGAGGAAAAAAACACGAGATGTACCGAAACCGTGGAATATCATTGTCCGATAACTGTTATGCGTTTGTGCGACGAAGAAGTTAAAGCACAGCGGAAAGATATAATGAATCGATTAAAGGCGGCGTTTTCATCACTGGAAAAATAACACCCTCGATTCCTCAAGTCTACAACTTAATGAAATATTTTTAAAATACGCGTTTAAGAGATTTTTTTTATATATATATATATACACACATATATGTACACACACACACACACACACACACACACACACACACACACACACACACACACCATACACATATGTACATCGAGAATCGTAATTGAAAAAAAAAAAAAATAATTAAAAAGATGACAACAACAGCTCCAATAGCTCATCATTTTTCCCAGAAACAAAAATATGTACTATTGTTTTTCTAATAAAAAATATATCTTTTTACCAATTATCTCTATATTACCCTACATTTATTATACGCTATTAAATTTCTACTGTGCTATATATATATATATATATATATATATATATATATAATATATATATATGATGTATGATATGTGATATATGTATATGTATATACATATTTCGATTTTAGATTCGCTGAGAGAACGATGTATTAAAACTAGGAAATTCTAGTAAAAGATTAGTATAGCCAACGTGAGGGCATTAAACTTCTTAATGCAATAAGTGATAAAGGAGAGAGATCAACAATCGAGTTTTTGTATTTATATTCCTACTTGTTGAAATATATATCGTTTACAGTATTTTATTAATATTCTATATACATTTATACCTCTGCAAGAAACATGTCCAATAAATTTGAGGCGTAAGTGAAACTATAGTGTTTCTCTGATTTCATCGTGCTATTTTCGCAAGCAACTTTTATGGAGGTTAGATTCATTTTCAATGCAAAATTACTCGAGTAAAATATTTATCATACTCGTGATACGAAGCACCAGTTGTTAGAATAATCGTGTACAAATTTTTCTTCGATATGGACTTTCAGTGCTTCGATTTACAATATCCAGTGGAATATAGAACGTGACATTTGTCAGAATATATTGTATTGACTCGTGTTTTCATCATTTTATTTTCTTCTTTTTAAAATTTACCAACCGTGTTCTCGGAGTTTGTTCGCTTCGATCTTGCAGTGTTCTCAAGTTAAAAAATTGAATGATTAATAGTGCATAAATTATACTAATCAATCCAAATGGATATATACAGGCACATTATTTTTTAATAAATAAAATATGTGATTATTATTTCTTTTACGTATAAATAAAAAAGGAAACATATTTTGTGAATTATGATAGTTCTTACAGATCAAAAACCAATGAAGACAGTGGAGAAGAAGAAACCCAATCAAAGGATAGTCATAAAGTTGAAAAAGATCTTTTAGTGAGTAGAACATTTGCAGCTTATTTTTAGTTTTACTTGCAAATTTAGATTTAGTGGTGCTTTATAAATCACTTTTTTTTGTGTAGCCTCCTATAGAAATAAGTCCTCATGAGCACAAATTGCAATATGCATACGCATTATGGTATAGTAGACGCAGTCCTGGTAAACAAACCAGCATACAGAGTTACGACCAGAATTTAAAATTGGTTGGTAGGTTCGCAAGTGTAGAACAATTTTGGGGTCTATACAGTCACTTAGTCAGACCGTCAGAACTAACAACACATACAGACTTTCACTTATTCAAAGTGGGTATAAAACCTATGTGGGAGGTAAGTTCTTTATCTTGGATAATTAGTTTTTATATTACTTTAAATGAAAGTATTAAAATTAATCACGATAAACGTATACGATTAAAGTTCTTTAATTTCAGGATGAGGCAAACCAAAGAGGTGGTAAATGGATAGTAAGATTAAGAAAAGGCTTGGTGTCTAGATGTTGGGAAAATCTCATTTTAGCTATGTTAGGAGAGCAATTTATGGTAGGAGAGGAAATATGTGGTGCTGTTGTATCCATAAGGTTTCAAGTAAGAAAAATTAATGTCTTATCTACTATTTTTAATTTACTTCATTCAATTTAATATGTAAATATTTTTTTTTAATCCAGGAAGATATAATTTGTGTTTGGAACAAAACAGCATCGGATGTTGCAACGACAGCAAGAATTAGAGATACACTTAGGAGAGTATTACATCTTCCAGCTAGTGCCTCCATGGAATATAAGACTCACAATGAAAGTTTAAAACATATTCATAGGCTTTAGAGCTATGAAGATCTGACTGCGATACTTTTCAACCACTTTGTGGAGATTGTAAAGGCAAGTTATATATTTCTTGGCAGGTACAAGTCCCAAATGTAATTTATTTGACATTTTATTATTATATCAACAGATACTTGTGACGTGGTGGCAGTTCTGACGTTCAGAATATTTTGCAAATAATTGGGCTAAACAACTGTTTGGTGAACCACTTTATTCACAAGTATCATCATTGTAACTTATGTAAATAATAAATACACATTGCTAATGGTTGTCTGAATGCTTTTATTTAAAAATTGAAAAATTGTAACTTAATTGACTAATCAGTCTTATGAAATACTTATATTGTTAAAAAAAATTGATTTCCTCTCTAATATAAGTGAAACTAATTCAGCTTGATTTGCATTATTTTTTAGAATATACAAAGATATCTTTATTGACATTTTCATATAATTCTTTTTATTAAGAATTTAAAATGGCAACCTACTGCACATAAGAAGATATTTACATATCTGTATATGAGATCATATTTTTTTGAATGTATAATTATTAAAATGATTATAGATAGAGCACATAGAGGAATCCTTCAGCTGCAAAACTAGATTATTCTATCTAAGGCTTTTTTGATTTCGATATGTAAAAAAGGATTGGTAATATATCACATATATATGCATAATGTTTATATGTCATTGATTAAAAATATAAATTGAGATATTGTAATGAGCGAAAAAGAATATAAAATGGAAGAAAATAAAATATCACATTCAAAACTAAATATTGGAAGTGCTCAAAAAATAGGCTAGCTACATAATACTTGTAAACTAGACCAGCATACATTTAAGAAAGATAAGACATCTAATATAAAACAAAAATATGCATTAATTGTGCTTTCACCCCATAATCCTATTTATTGTATAAAGTCTTTTTTTTCATATAACCAGCCACAAATTACAACCTTAAGATTATAATTGTTACCATACCTGTAACAAAATCGTGTGTTACATATACCATTTAATTTATAAATAATAAGTACTATACTTACCTAATACGAACGAAAATATTAATTTAAAATTTATGGAAAGATGGAGGTAATCAGGCACTGTATGGCTATGTTCTCCTTCTGTAGGCAAGAGTAGCCCAGCTATGCAAATAATTCCTGCGATAAGTGCTACATAATTTGTTCCTCCTGAAAGGTAATTTATTCTGTATTTCTGATAATATTGTTTTTTTTTTGTTCAATACATACACACACACACACACTATCATAATATTGACATATAAACTACATTTTATCTCTATATTTCCTGTAATTTAATATATTATATAACAAACTATATGTATACAAGCTATAGATAATTAGTTATATTGTAAAACAATGGAAAGAACTGTACTTTGAACTTTTACATTCATAGCTTTCCAAAAAAGGGAAGTATTGCTGAGACATCTAGTTAATATTAAAGATCGTTTATGTTCATGAAAAAAGCTATTAATTTTATGTAATAATTGTATTTTTTTATAAAACAGATTGAAAAATATGGCAGAAAATAAATCTACATTCTATTGTTATTCTTATAAGAACTTTCTATGTACAATGCATATAAAACGTACATCATTTTTTGTATGTAACATAAACTTCTCATAAAAATCATCTACATGAAAATTTTAATTATCAGTTTAATCATGTTGATCAGTGTATTCATAGATCAGCAACTAAATTCAAATACTAACATATTAACCTTTATCCACAAGGATACAATTGGTATTTTTCATATTTGAGCTCAGAAACATATTTGTAATTTTATCTTGAATTTCTCCATGAAATAAATCATACTGCAACTGTAATAAGTTTTTATGTATCTTGAGTGAAGTGTCTGTAATTATAAATTATTGTTGTGGGACATATGTAAATGCAATACTTTTCAAAACCTACATTCTGCTGTTTTAAATAACCATACCTTTAAGTTATCTTTTCAATCCATACTCAATTATAATATTTTATACTCACTGTCAATTGTTCTATTTTGAGTTATAAGCGCATATGATTGTTGTTGCCTAGTTTCATTTATTGGAAGTTGTTGAAACATTTCTGGATCTGGAGTTGCTCTTCCTGCAGTCTCTGAAGTTCCAGATAACAATGTAGCTTCAACATCTCGTTTACCTGTTGCCTTTAAATATTGAGAATATATAAATATAAGACAAATATTTATAAATGCCTTAATAAATTAAAATCAATATTATTATTGTTAATACTATTACCTGTTTACTTGGATGTTCTTGCATTTGTATCCTGAATTTATCAGTCACATTGCAATTACTAATTAAGAGAGCTGTATGCCTTACTATAATGTCAACGCAACATTTTGCCTTTATAGTTCCTTCTGGATCAACAACTTTGTACTTATTTGGAGCAGTACAAAGCACTAAAAATATATTATAAAAATTATATTATAAATAATGTCATCTTTCAAATAACTCTTTTACCAAAAATTCAATAAGATATACCTTTGAATTTTACTGGGAAATCATATGGATTATATAAAGTCAAAACTTGCTTATGAGTAGATTGATTTTCTAGATAAAAAGTAATACTTGAGGGGAAGACAAACACAGGTAATTTTCGAGGAGTTGCTGCTAACTGGGACTGCATTATGTATGATTACGTTTACATAACCCATGCACCTACAAAAAATAAGTAACGGAAGATGACACATTTACAATTTGACTCAGACTTAACAAAAACTTTAGAATTTATTTTGGGATTATTATTTTTTTTATATATACTATTTATATTACTATTAAAAATATCACTACTATTATTATTATTATTATTATTATTATTATTATTATTATTATTATTATTATTATTAATATTAATATTATTATTATTATTGTTATTATTATTATTATTATTCCATGTTATTGAATTTGAGTTTTCAAATATACAATTCAATTTATTTTAAGACTCACATTACGTTTAATCTAATCAAAAGTACTCCATCGTATTGGAAAGAATAATATGATATTTATTGCAGCAACTGACCTAAAAATATTTATGTCTTTGTCAAATGCAGTGGTCGAATATAAACGTCATATGTTAGATCGGACTTTAACATGTGAATTAGTTCGAGTGGAATAAAAGTTATCGGTGGATGCTGATGCTCGTTTCACGTAAAATTTGTGCAATTCTCAAGGGATTTAATTTCACAATCATTTTATATCATTTCGCAAAGAAAAAAAATAATGATCAATTATGCTATCACGCAATTTTGACAGATCGAAAGTTAGGGATAAACCAATAAAAACAATTTCTTTTCTAATAATCATTTAAAGTGATATATCGAAAAACTAACCAACATTGAAGAGACAACTGTTTTTCTTTCTTCTGCGTTGGCCTTCTCTAAATAATAACTTTTATTAAATTTGATTGGTCACAGTAAGAGTTAAAATTGATTAAAGTCATATAAAATACGAAGTTAGTAAACTTGATTGTAATACGTAGATTAATGAACTATAAAATCTCAAAGGCAAAAGAGTTACACACTGATCAAAACAATCCAAGTAACGATGATTTATAAACATATATTTCTTTTACGGTTGGCAACATTTGTTTAAACGAATTAACGAATATTTATCGTTTATTTAACGTAATCAAAGATTAAATAAGAATTAGCGTTTTGAACTTAATATTTATAACACGGCTATACTTACTTCAGTTATATTTTTATTAAGATGTTTTCAAAAGATGTGCCCATGAACACTAACTTTCACTTTCATATGTATAATTTTGGTACTCCTGACTATAAGATGGTGTAGGAGTGGTAACCCCTCTGATCTATTCGTGTACTACGTTTATGGTAAAGTTCAAGTGAATAAATTCAGAATATGATCGGCGATTTTGCTATTTTCTAATAACAGAATCGTAGAGAACATGGAATTTATATTTTGTTGGCTTTCGACAATATTTAATATGAAATTTACCGAATTATTATTTGCAAAAATATTTTCGATTACAGATTAAATACGATATGTTATTGACTATCTTTCGATAATAGTTACAGTACAAAAAATAATTGATCTTATGCTCGTGTTTTAAGCTCTTAAAAAAAGATGCCGTTGGCCTAATTACTGAAAACTACGAGATTAAGAAAAAGAAATCTAATAAATTTCACCAAATATAAAAAAATAAAAGAGATCTTGTTTACTATCGTGCGTATATTTTTATTAAGCGCTTCATAGTCTCCTTTTTTATTTTTATTTTTACGGAATATACATATTTTCAGAACAAAATAATATAGTGAAGTTAATTATGATTTCACAAAGAGAAGAACCTGTATGGTCTAATATAGCTATTCGTATGTTCATAAATACAATATCTCATCCAATTGAATATGCAAAGGTTTTGATACAGGTATGTATTATATATGTTCAAAAATTATATATGCATATATATATTGTGTGTGTATGTGTGTGTATATATATATATATCTTTTAATAAATTTCAGATTGGTCATGAACCTATTTCACCACGCCGAACAATGACATTGTTTGGAAAACCAGCATTTGCTTTACCTAATGTTTTTCAATACGGCAAGTTTAAAATATTATAGAAATAAAAATTTTTGTTAGCTTTATCTTAAATAAGGTTTTATATTATTACTGTTTCAGTTAGGTATATAAAAAATATTGATGGATTTAGTGGATGTTATCGGGGACTTGTACCTAAACTTTGTGCATATACTATCAGCGCAGTAGCCTTTGAGAAAACTTCTGAATGTATTTCATTTAGCGGTGAACCTGATAACAATATTGACGATGAGGAATTATCAGAACCAGAAAGGTAAAGCTTAAATACTTTAAGAAAACAACAAATTTTTAGCATATATGTAATCATAATTATAATTTGATAAATTTGTTAATATTACAGGCATACTAGATGTATACACGAACTAATACGAGATTTGCTTAGTAGAATGGTGGGAATCATAGTAAGCCATCCATTAGATGTAATAATGTTAAGAATGATGGCTCAATTTGTAGGTGGTGAAACGAAATATAAGTTGGTTACATAAATATTAATTCTAACATATAAATGTTATTTATAAATACAATTAATACTTGAATAATTATTTGTTTTATGTTTCAGTGGGTTGGTTAGATCATTCATAGAAGTGTACAAGGAGAATGGGATTACAGGGTATTATGCAGGATTAGTACCACGCCTAATTGCAAATGCTGCAGTATTAGTTCTTGTCAGTTCATCAACTTATGTCATCAATAAATATGTTATTCGTGATCAAGAATTAAAGACTTATACAGCTTCTACTATGAAAGTAAATATAAATATAAATATAATAATCATTATTTATGTGTAAAGATTTACATAATTTAATAATTTTTAGTTTCTTGCAACGACCGTTACATATCCATTTTTGGTAGTCTCTCATTGCATGGCAGTAAATAACTGCGGGTAAGTTAATGATAATATGTATTATATAAAAATCTTAAATATAAATTAACCTAACTTTTTTTTTATAAGGTTGGTTGCTGGTCTTCCTCCAAATATGCCAATTTATAATAGTTGGTTAGATTGCTGGTCTCATTTATCAAGTATCAATCAATTGAAGAGAGGCAGCAGTCTTTTATGGCGCTACTATACAGGTCCACAAATAATTTTGAATGGAAAAGCAATACCTATTTATACAGATGACTTTTATCAGCAAAGTAAAATCCAATAAAAATTTGGTTGATACTTTGAAAAATATTCAGAAGACCAATAAAAATCAGTCATAAATCACATATGTGCTACATTATGGTGTTCATCTGTAATTTATAAGGTACTTTACAATATTGTATAATGAAGATATAGGTAGTTTTTACTAGTTCAGTATGTATTCCAGTATAAACTATATACTAAAAACTTTGAATCATATGTTCAAACTATGTATATATATGATATATACGTTTAATGAGAACATCAGTATGCATTGATGATGAGCTTATATAAATTAAATGTTAATTGGAAACATTGCTTAAATGACGAAGTTTTGTTAATATAAAATATAAATTATAATGTTTAATATCCCTTTATCAAAAAATTCCATTTTATTTAATATCTTTTCCAAGTGCTCCATTATTTTTGTCTTCTTTATTTCAATGAAAAATTTTATTTGCTCAGTTTTAAAAAAAGTCAAAATTTATTTTATTTCAGCGTCTTTATTGTTTGGGCATTTTGTCAATTTACAATGAGATTTGTCAGGCATTGATCATTTGCAGACACATGAGTATTGCATCATTAGATTGTGTGTACATATTTTCCTATATTTCTAATAATAATTTATCATACATGAAAGTTTATGCTACGTTTTGCATTTGACACATGTATAAAAAAAATATTTACTTGAACTATAGTCTTATACATTATACATATATTTTTCCAGGTAGTAAGTTTGAACTGTAATTTACCTACTAAAGCTGCAATATGAATGTGAATAATGAACAGAATGCATTTATTAATAATATATTATATGTACTTAGTTTCTATTTAATGTTTAATGATTGAAAATGAATAATACCAAAATTATTCTATACTATACAATGTTGATGTTGAAATATTTTAATAAAAAGAAAAAAAAGGACTATATTTATAAATATTTAATTTATTTTCAATGGTTATATAAAGGTTAATTCCCTACATAATATTTTGCCTATGTTCAAGTAATAAAATAAATAAATCAAAAAATATATTTTATTCACAATAACAACTAAGATACACCACTTGTTTTTTCGTCAATACTGCAACAATACTATTTTGACATTAATATTACTGTATGCAGTAATTATCTTATATTGTAAAGATACATATTTATTCCTTAAATCTTCTTAACGTTTTTAGTATAATTAATGTGAAGAAGTATTATGTTTGACCTTTTGTTGCATGAAAAATATAAATGCAACTGTGCACTTAAAATGTTGCTAATATGAAAATTCTCATCTTAGTAAAATATTATATAATACACATATAACTGTTAATATTGAAAAGATTACTTTAGATAACATATTTTTGGAAGAATTGTGTAATTTTTAAGTGCCATATGTTTTAAATATCTGGTCCACTTCTGCTTTTTATACAATTTTTCGATTTTTACTGCTGTTGACATAAAAGAATCACATTCGTCATAATTTACTTTAATATCGTTTGGTTTTTAAGTTCTATTCTTTCATAGATTTAGGAATGTCATATTTTACTGCTGGCATTATAGTTCTACACTATAAGTTATTGAAGATTTTGCATTTTGCACTCTGAACAATTAAATGTCATATTGATTGGAAATATATTAAATGAAAATAGAAGATCGTTGGTCATTTTATTATCTTTTTTAAATATATTAAATTTGCACAATTAATATAATTTTTACATTGTCTGTAATAGTTTATGCATGTATTTCAAATATTATAATGCCCAATGATCTTTTACTTTACCTAATACTTGATATTATAATATACAACTTGTACAGTTTTTGCTTCTTAAAAATATATGAATTTGCATATTTTATAATATGAGAATCTGCACCTTCTAATTCTTTGATTACAATTTTTATTTTTTATATATGAGCTTGTTTTATAAGAGATATATGTGCGAATGCATTGTCATACAACTTTATGGCATTGGATCATCCAGATTCATACAACATGATAAACATTTAATATTTGATCAACAAATTTTACTTATGCTATTAAATATAACAACTAATTGTTATTAGATCTGTTCATGTATTGGAATGTTTATAAACTAAAAATAGAAGTGTATATCTTAGTTCAATTACACTCACAACAGCAAGTATATCATTTCAAGTGTAAGTAGTATATAGGAAATATAATACTAGACTGTCCATTATTCACATTCTTTAGTGAAGATTTGATGCAACTTGTTCATTGTATTTAACGACTTTCACATTTCTTTAAGGATATTATTTATTTACAAAAGTATACTTTTTATAGTTTATGAATAATTGAAAAGAAAAACTTAGATGTAATCAAATTTTAATAATCCTACGGCAGTATAATACTTAATTTAAAACAGGATTTTATCCATAAATATATTAACCAGTTCATAACATTATCCTAATATAGAAATAAAAAAGGTAGATAAAAATTTCAGATCTAGCATTAAAATATAAGTATGAGATATATAAAACAATAGATTTCATGAAATTAAAGATAAATTAAGTGTTTATCAATTTTTAGTTTGCAAAAAAAACAACTGCTACTGCTATGCATTGTGCTTTTGCATTGTTTAAAGCAAAGTATAGTGTATGATACATTCAGGTGATAAAATTATTAAATTTAAGCATTAAAAATAAATTAATGGTACATTTCTTTCTATTATAATCATTATTACAGCAGCATACTTTCTTACTTAAAGTTACTAGATGCAAATAAATAAATAATATTTGATCCACTATAATTAAGTTAGACACAAACTTTTCGTTTTTTTATATTATTTACTTGTTTTTAATAAGTTAGCTGCTTTCTGCAATGCTATTATCTCTCTAATTATTATCAATAATTCTAAACTGAATGTTGTGAACAATATAATATTTGGAATGCAAATGAAATGAAAATTCTGAATACCAATAAAGCAAGGAATATCATTTTCATAGTGCTAGGAACGTAGTAATTACATATTAATTTTTCATTGCTTCAAATTCATACTTCATTGTTTTTTGTCATTGTCAATGAAGATTCATTAATTTTACAACTAAGTTTTAATTAAACTTTTGTAATTGATAAATTTATTAGATGTACCATGTAATAGTATAATTAGCTTTGCAATTATTTTCACATTATTAATGTATCGATATTATCGATGATATTTTTGTTTCTGATTATCATCCTCTATACATATTATATATATATAGATATATATATATATCTTTTTTATTAGATATATACAACATACATCTAATTTCATTGTTTTCGATTGTAGTAATACTATTTATAGTGCTTGTTACGTAATTTCTATTCGTTAATTATTTTAGATCTAGTTCAAACTCTGGACTATCTAAAGAAAGTGGTTTAAGGTGTTCAACTATAGGAGTTTGATCGGGATCAACACGTATGCGGATTCTATTCGTTTCTAAAGACCGAGGAAGGGTGCGAGGAAGATCGTCCTTGTACGAAGTTGTGGAAGGTGAAGTATATGGTACATAGATTCGTACAATATCAGGACTTGGATGATGGGGCGTTGCCCTGGGTGTAAGCAAGCCACCACTACCAGAACTACCATTAGAAACATTGCTTTGAGTATCAAGACTATTGTCTAATGCTTGAGACCGTGTCGCGGAACTAAATACAGAAAGATCAGCTGTGGAGGTAACAGATGTGTCAGCCAAAGACCGATGTGAGCCATTGGGAGACGTACCATCGTCAAGACTTGGATCAAATGAGAATTTGCTCCCTGCACATACATTCACAATTTATTGCTTGTATTAGTATTTTGACGATTCGCCGTCTGTGCAAAGGTGTTCCTAATGTCATCACTGCAGATAGTTCTTTTATGATTCTATCAATTGATTGTTATAACTTTAATTAATACATATATGACCAGAAGTATTATGAAAGTAAAAAATATATTTACATTTATTACAGAAATTACAATTTTTTTTCAAAATATATTTCAATATCATAATCGATTTTTTCTTTATATCTAACTTTAATCCAGATTTTTAAAATCTGTTTTATAATCTAGTATTATATATAAGTATAATATCAATTGCTGAATCAATTTCAGTGTCACTCTTCTCATCTGCATCACCCTCATATATGGGCCGACAAATAGTAATATCTCTGGTATTGTGTGAGGTATTGACACTAGATTCAAACTTACCACCAAGGCCACCACTACTTGGATCAACTGGCGTTGTACTTTCTCTGCCTTCCTCGACGAGAGCCATATCCCTTCGTTGTACTACCGACTCACGCATCATATGCTGTGCTTCACTGAACTCTTCACTACGTCGTCCGACCTGTATAAACGTAATATTATAATCACTTAATATGCTTGTTTTTGCATTAAAGGTATTTTATTTAATTCGTGTTATAATACCTTGCTAGTGAAAGAGGGTTCTTTAAATGTACCAACTGGATACTGTGGCAATTCATGTGGTAAGGGAGGGCCTGGATATTCTAATTTGGCACGTTTGAGTTCTTCCATGCAACGTTCCATGGTATTAATTACAGTATCATCATTAAAACCAAAGTCTTGTTCCAATTTAATTTGCAAATAATTACAAAATTCATCAAGACTTTCCATTGGCATTAAATTACGTTTATGCATTTTCATAATAGTATATGCCATTGCAGGTAAAATGCGGTCTCCATCGAGTAAAAATATATCCCAAATACGAAGACCAAGGCTAACAGGCGTCTACAAGACATTGTAGGGAATTACTTAAATGTACATTAATATTTTTCTAAAATGCAATATATACAGTGCTTACTCGTTCTTGAAAAACTACAAAGAACCACTTCAATGCATATAATATAGAATCGCAACCACACTTATCTAGTTTTCGTTTTAGTTTTGGTAGAAATTTATTCATTATTTTATCGTGATGTTCGATGAAGCGATTTAGTTTAGGAAAACCATCAACATAAAATCCTAGAAATCAAAAATGCTTATACTTTTTAATACATGCATCACATACATGCTATGTTATATTAATTATAAAAAAAACTCAAGCATAATTAATAATTGTCATTACAGATATACTTACCGTGCATACTATATTTTTTATCGGCAAGTAATACAGACAAACCCCAAAATGCATCTTCTTCATCCATATACAGTAAAAGTAATCCAGCCAAAACAGACATTCCTTGACAATAACCTACTTCCATGTTGTACATACTATAAGCAGCTAGTACATAGAACATAGACCGTTGTTTTATGCTATATCTTTCCCTGCAGAAAAGTTTTGCTTATGATCTAGAACTTAAATAATCTAAATAAAAAAATATTTATACTACATACCTATAATTGATATGATCCCTATATTGTCTAGCAACATCAGCATCAATTTGCCGAATTTCAGTGGACCAATGACGTGCAAGTTTAAGCATTTCTTCATACTTGCCTGCTTGTTCTTCCTTTAGAGTTTTTATTCCTAGTAATAAAGTCCATACTTGACCTCTAAATCTATTTGGAATACCTTTATATATTCTACGACGTAATTTCTCCTTAGTCGATGAACTCTCCCATTGTTTTGTCATCTTTTCCCATTTTTTTAATCTTTGTATTTCTATTTGATCAAGTCTTATTTCATTTGCACCTAACCTTCTTGGTAATCGCTTATCGCTGTACAACAAGCAAGATATTAGATGATAAATGATATATTTAAATTTATCCTTACAAAATACATACTGTATAAATCCATATCTATCTGTAGTATGATAAACTTCATAACCGGGATCTTCCCATGCATCAATTTGGGCTCCATGTTCTCTGCCACGGTCATAGCAGCTGAATATTCTATCACGCTCCGCAGCTGACCGTGTCAATAACTCTTCCTCATTCATTCCACGTTTGAATGCTTGACCAATCTCTTACAAACATTCCGTCTCATTAGTAATGATCTATAGATCGAAGATTGCTCTCCTTTATCTAAAATATAAGATAATAATGTTAGCCTTTTTTTATATGTATCTATTAATATATATATATTGGTAACAGGTAAAACTGCATAAGTTAAATATAAGATTGTGATTGTGTATATATATATATATATATATATATATATATATATATATCGTGCAATAAGAGGTTTATTCATATTACAGCTGGAAAGATATTGCCAATACATATGTATATATTTATTGCATTTAACTAAAGATAAGAATGACTAATAATAATATACTACGGTATATATCATGAAAAACTGCGTAAATATTTATAAAAATCGTATGATATTAAATTATTGACATACTACAAGCTAAAAGGTTATACATAAACAGTAAGTTGAACGTTCACATATGTACCGTTTGTCGTTATTGAACCTTATGTACATAAACACTGTAAATTCAAATCCGGAAATATTTTCTGCGTTTCATATTATATGGATATATCACTTTCTTGGAAGGAGCCCTTCGTTTAACAAAACTACCGTATATCGTCAAGCCGGATTTGGATGTTCCCACTTCCCATTCCACAGTAATACCAACATAAAAGTTATACACTCATCCAACCAGTGAAGTTTTAACGAAGAAAAAGGCGAATGGTCATAACATCGATCGTTTTTAGATCTAAATTTTATCAGAATATTCTTTTATTATTAATCGTCTAATGGTAAGTATAGTTAAATATTTCTATTAGATTTCATCCCATATAATAGTTTAAATTAATCCATTAATATATTACAATATTCTCTCTCATTTAATTACTCTTATATACTGGAATAATTTTTAATCATTGATTCGTGGCTGAACTGATACAATCGTTACATGTTCATAGATTCTTCTGTTTTTTTTTTTAATTTTTTCTTTATCAATGATAAAAATGCTATCACGTATTAAAGATAGTATAATTATTATACAATATATTTCAATTATATTTTACGTATAACTTATAATTTATAGATGTAGATATTATTGGTTAACATTATTCGACGAATAATCACTACAAGTGTATATATAATATCTACATATGTATCGTATATGAAGCATCCAATTCAATAAAAATGTGTATATGTGTGTGTGTGTGTGTGTGTGTGTATATATAAGATCGTGAATTATCGACATCGGATGGTATTCAATAGCCCGGGTATTTAAATTAATGCTTGAAAAATATTCTTGATAAATTTGTATTATCAACATACATAATCTTTCATTTATTTATTTTTTTTTCTTACTATAAAACATTTGCTATGAGAACGATTCTATCATCAAGACGATGCAATTATTTGATGACGATGGATATGAAAAAATGTCTGTAAATAGTTTAGCTGACCTTCCTCATCGTTTGGGATTTCCCACTAATACAATCACTATGCGTGAATGTGATAAAAATATCTTTGGATTTAGCACATCAATCGTTTCTCATCTTGCTATCAAGTCTAATCCATATCGTGGGCGTAAAAATAAAACATGATCTCGATCCGTAATCAATCGAAAATTATTTCAAACGCGATTACATTTCCTATTTGATTTATTTAAAATGATGAAATGTGTGAAATATTTTTAACATGACACGTATCTGGTATCCGTGAAATAAGAAAACTAATATTACATATTTTTCTGTTAGGTTGAACGGAGTAAATTAAGCGAAGCGGGTCTTTTTATCCAAATCTTTTACCCATTATCTTTCTTTGAAGCCAAGTGAAAGGAAGTCAACATGATATCGTCGAAAATTCCTGATTGGCAATTACAACGAATGAAGAAATTCAGGTATTATGAGATTTTATGAAATTGCAAAGGGAATATAAGATAAGGATGGAAAAAAAATTATAGAAATGTACGAAGAGAAAATATTAATATACGTTAATATCGTATGATAAACGTAGAGCCAACATTTATCTTATCAATTTTATCTCTTTCACCGGTAATCTGCGCGTAAGTTAGTGCGCATGCGCGTCTTTAAAAGCTTCGAGACGAACGCGCGCGCAAATGATTGAGCAGCACCGCACGCGTTAGCCAGTCGTTTGTTGATCCAACGGGCGTTCGGGTCTATGTGCAAACGTCCGTGTGTATAGGGAAAAAAAGAGAGATAGATAGATAGATAGATAAGTAGATAGATAGATAGGCAGATGAATAGATAGAAAGAGAGAGAGAGAGAGAGAGAAAGAGAGAGAGACAGAGAGAGAGAGAGAGAGAGAGAGAGAGAGAGAGAGAGAGAGAGAAAGAACAAAAAAGAAGAAAAGTGTCCTCGTCATCGATAAGTGAAGTTTTGGGAGCAGCTCGTAGGAGGATTCATCGATCTTTATCGATGATCTTCCAAGTCTTGAGAAGAGGATTAGAAGAGCGTAGATGTAGGAAAATATTAAGCAAGTTAACATAAAGTAAATATAATCTCGATAACGTTAAATAAATAAAAAAAAAAAGAGAAAGAAAAAAGAAAAAGAAAGAAAGAAATATCGTTTTTTTTCTATAGTAAAGAACTTTTATATATTTCGAAATTGTCTCTGACTCGTTATTTGTTATTACATTTATTTATCCTTTTTTTCGCGTTACGTTCGAACGTCCTTCTATTATCGTTACGTGCAGTAACTCGATCGATAATTTTATTCGCTTCGATCCGGAGTGACATCATTATAAGAAAGGATATCTCGTGTCGTATTTTCCCCTTCTAATTCGCAATAATCATGTATCAAACATCGATTTTATATTTTTTTCTTATTAGATATCCATTTTGTATGTACTCAACTTGAAAACGGATTAATATATTATCTTCATGTTTGGTGAGTGATATTGCCTTAACTGGTACCGTTAGAATTTCGTCTCGCACGATGTCCACGTGTTGTATCATTTTCGTTGTCTCTATTTCAACGGTGAATTCTTCGAATACGTATCCGATTGTATTTATATCAGCAGAAAATAAAAGAAAAGAAAAAAGCGCTTACACGAATATGACGGAAAAAAACGTCAAGTTGATATACATGTAATTTTCTTCCTTCGATTGACCCTAGAGAACGTTTGCGCGATTTCACGTATCTTACGTATCTTCTAATGTACCGAAATCCTGTTTTGTTTATAAACGTTACCACATGATAACGCGCACTCTTTTAAATCAGATCAATGAGTTTTTCATCGATCGATCTCGTCCAATGACGTTAGACTTTCAACTATATTGTACATAGTTGTAAAATATTGTAAAAGAAACTTTATAACGGTTCAGATATTCAATTTTTCCCATCTTTGTATTTTTTACGATATTTAACGATATTTACGATATTTATAGGAATTGATATGTTACCGATTAGATATCTATTTCTGATGTTTTTCTTTCTTTTTCTTTT
This sequence comes from Dolichovespula sylvestris, assembly GCA_918808275.2. Taxonomy (NCBI): domain Eukaryota; kingdom Metazoa; phylum Arthropoda; class Insecta; order Hymenoptera; family Vespidae; genus Dolichovespula; species Dolichovespula sylvestris. Next base: position 2,955,238 of record OU964969.1, read on the forward strand.
TTTTCTTCGTACCAAAGAATTCGTAGGGACTTCGGAAAGAAGACAATCTACCTGGTTTCTAATTATTTTGTTGGATCAATATTAATTTGTTTTTAAATACGTTTAATTAATGTTTCTATTTGTTCTATGCAAATAGTTACATTTTTTTTCTTATACATATTTTCTTGTCCAAGTACTATCGATGTGACTACAATCGTAAATTTCATTTGAACTTCATTTTCATTCCGGTTATGTGACCTGACACGAATGTATTCGATGAGGAGTCGAGATTAAACGATATTCAACCAGTTCACGAGCAAGTGCGAACGACCTGTTTAATGATGTTAGATGAACGTTCAATCAACGTATTTTTATGTCATTTCCATGTGCGGGAATTCATAATTTGTGATAGTTTCATCGATCAATTAATTTTTTTTTAGCTATTTTTTTATTTGTATAATTCATTATGAAACTTTGAAAGAGAGATAGATAGATAGATAGATAGATAGATAGATAGATAGATAGATAGATAGATAGATAGATAGAGAGAGAGAGAGAGAGAGAGAGAGAGAGAGAGAGAGAGAGAGAGAGAGAACAAATTTATGAAACGATGAACATCTTTTGCAATATTTCACGTATGGTCTTATCTTTCTTTAGAGGCGAAGGGCCTTGGCGAGCCAAATTCCTTGTACATGTGCGTATTTTCTTCTCGTGCATATGTATATGTTAGTATGCTTATCTCTCTCTTCCTCTCTTTTTTCTTTCTCTCTCTCTCTCTCTATCTCTTTATAAACATCTAACGTAAGATGACCGTAAGACGTATTTTTACTACTACTTCTAAGTAGTAGTGTAATAGAGTGAACACGAGTGTCTCTCTTACCGTGTAAATGACGTAATACTAAGCGGGCGTGGGTTCGAGTAGACACCGAGTCATAAGATTTATACACTGCGCACTTGCTTTCTTTCTTTTCTTTTTTTTTTTGTCCAAACACATGTGCATGATGTCATATTTGTAATATTTATATATATGTTTATGTATGTGTGCGTGTAGAGATATATAGAATTAAAAATATTTCGTTTCTTCCTAGAGATTTTTCCTCATATATCTCTATCTGTATGTGTGTGTATCTCATGTGTAATTAGCGAGACGTAAAAATAAAAGATACAAAGACGTTTTTAAATATTATACGCTGAGGTTTCAGGCATTTTTAAAAGCCGGGGTTTTTGTATCCTTGCCTAGAATAACTACTACTTCATTGATATAGTTTTAAACACAAGTTGCGATATTTAATCACAGCTTGTTGTCTATTGTCATTCGTGTTCTTTCGAGTTTGCTCTCTCTCTCTCTCTCTCTCTCTCTCTCTCTCTCTCTCTCTCTCTCTCTCTCTCTTCCTTGTAAATTCTTGTTATCTCTTACGCTTGTTTCCTGCATCTTACTCATTTGTTGGAGGATATTACGAAGGCGGACGAAACGAAACGCTGAGCGATATATTTGACCGTGAACTATAAATTACTAACAATAAACACTGATTAAAGGCCATGCGACAGAAGTGGAATTAAGATGTATAGAATAAGTTCCCTATTGACTACTCTTATTCGATAGAAATTTTTTACTCGACGAGAAAACGTCTTCTTTTCTTTGTTTTGTTCCATTTCGATTATTTTTATTTTTTTAGTTTCCTTGTCGTCGAACGCACAACGCAAATAAATTTCCTTAAGATGCCGTCAATTATATTTAGATTTCCGGCGGCGCAACGCTTTAACTTAATTTGATGAAACTCTTGATCCCTGTATCGAATACGGTCGTCTAAAAAAGCGTCTAGCGATTATCGCCAGACTTTCGTTTTTCATATTTAATTAATCGTTACACGCTACCCGGATACTTAGATGCGATATTAGAAAAAATTGAGAGACCGATAAGAGATTTAACGAAGTATTATGCCATTTTAGATTTCTAATCTATAATAAATTTGTTTTTACGTCAAGTCGAAATTAATCATTCGATGTCGTTGGAAGCACAGGGTAAGGGTCTATGAAAAGTTCGAAAAAAGAAATAATCTGTTAGAAAATTATTGTTCTCTCTTTTCTTTTTCTCTTTATATTTTTTTTTATTATCATTAGCTGTGTACATTTTAAACGACAAGAAAATTGTTCTTCAGAAATGAGTAATTAAAATGCAATATGTTACTTTGAAAATATTGATTTAGTATCGAGCGAGACGTTTCGTGAGTAAGTATGCTTTCGTTCAATCAAAAACAGCTAACGGGATTAGTAAACAGAATTCCGATTGGCGGCAGTTATTTTCCGCGAAAATTCAATTACACGTTCGAAGGTCGACGAGACCGGTAATTTCGGAACAATAGACTTTCGTGATTATAATTGGTAACTATGTTTATACACACTCGATCGTGAGTCTATTGATAAAGAAGAGAGATAAAGAATAGAAAAAGTCTAATTAAAGGGAAGAATCGATTAATACGAATGAATAGAAACTGCTTAAGGATTGTTAATAAACTAAATGAAAGGAAATGTGTCGTGTTTTGAAAATGAAAAGTCTACGATCACTTAAATGTATCAGAAATTCAAGAAGTCGAACGATATTCGAAGAAGACATACATAAAACATAGAAGACATACGCGTAAAGAGTAATAAATAGATATATGATTCATAAGCAACGATTGCGAGGTATTTTCATTTTAAGTCCTATGTGGAGACTGGTTATGCAGTCACTGGTTACTTTATTCTTTTTCCTTTGCAAGGTATTTTTATTATTATTATTATTATTATTATTTAATCCTCGTGCGCGATCGTAACGAAGAGATGCACACATACAGCGATAAATGACGTACGATCCGTCAAACGTACGTTGTAAAGAACGTAAATACATAAGTATTTACTTACTTATATATATAATGAATGTGCGATGCCGTCATGTCACCGCAGCGACGCTGTGTCGACGCAATTGCCTGCGTTGTCTTGCCGAACGCTTACACACCTACGATATTGATATTAAACTTCTAATTAAAATAATTAAAACAACCCTTGATGGTTTATTTGTCGAAAATATTCGTATAATTTTGATGAAAAGGGTATAAATATCTGAATTATTCATATTCACAATACTAGATGACGTTAAAAATCGAAAAAACGATACGCGAACGCAATGCGCGTTTATCACTGCTCGATTGCGTTAACGCACGTCTACGTTACGACAACTTTGCGTCACCGCTCGTCTGCGCCGACCCTATGACGATAACGTCCGTTGTATTGAATTCAATTAAAAAAAAGAGAAAAAGGGAAAGAGAGAAAGAGAGAGGGAGAGGGAATCTACTTCTCATTTAATTTTAATCGAAGTAACGATAAGTCGATACTTTTTCTCTATTCTCATGAAAAGGTAATTTTGAGGCACGTATATGTATTATTTATACTATATGTATTCGTGTACATGTTTATATAATTCATATATATGTATTATTATACATCTACTTATTTACGTTTGCCTTTGAATCTTGTCTCATTATTTTTGATATATTAGTACAACATATTCGGCCATATTCCTCAAAATGCGAGTTTAACGCGATCGAGTTTTGCAATAGTCCAACAATATATAAATGAGAACTAGTTACACACAAACACATACATTTCTACGATGCGAATGAATATGAAAGGAGATCGTACACGCGTTCAAAAAGAATCGCTTTTGTTCCGATCAATAAGAGTAAGGTCCGTTAAGAAAAAGAGCTGAGCACACGCGACTGTTCCGAGATTATTATCGTTGGTTCGCGAATATCGATTATTTTTTTTTATCTTCCTTTTTTTCATTCCTTCTCTGTCTTTTTTCCTGTTTCTAGTTTTTCACAAAATAGTGACGCGCGTGTAATGCTTATAGGTTAAACTATATCATAGACGATATATAAATACGATATCGTAGACGATAAGACAGCCAAAGGAACATGCGATAATATTTAATGTATTATTTAGTATTTTTTTTAAATAGAACGTGTTCGATATCTATACGTATTTCGTTAGTAAAATTCGCTTTATTTGATTATTCATATATTCTTATAGAATATTGATTACAACATACAATTAATATAGGAGAGATAATTTTTATTTTTTATGTTACTTTGAATAATATTTAAGTAATAATGGTTCATTGTTTTTTAAATATATATATATATATTTATTTATTTAGTTATATTAAATAACAAAGTATCGTCCGACTTGCGAGTTTTACTAATATTATATTATTATAACTAAAAGACAGTTTTGTTCGATAAAAATGTATGTATTTTTAATTTTTTATCGAGACAATATTATTACTATTTCATATTTATACTATATTATATTATGTATAAGATGAAGAAAAAGTGATTTACGTAATCTCGAATCGAGTCTGAGAGGAATATCAAAGTTTCTATTATATGTTTTGAAAAGATCCTCCTATTGCTTAAAAAAAACAAAACATAGAGAAAAGTATTTTTCAGTATAGTTATATAATAAGTACAAGTGATTAGTTTTGTCACGAAGCAGGTCATGCACTGATATACATATGTACATTCTTTACGTGTCAAATCATGTATTTGTATTTTGTTTTGATTCGCATATGTGTCCTTCGTACCAAATGCATGAAGGACACAATGTATTTATAAAAGCATAAATATCAAATATCATAACAAATCGAACACCATTACGCTTGCAAAATTCAAGAGCTGGGACAGCATTTGTTTAACTTTATTTTTATGTTATAGATTGTTATGAAATTACAAATAATTGGATCGAAAAGTGATAAAAAATCTTAATTGGAAATACGTACAGTCGCGATTAAAAAATTCTTCACATTCCTTTTTTCATGTTCTTTTCTATTTATTATCTCGTGTTGTATGTTAAAAAAGCTGACTAGCTTCCATCAAAAAAGAAATAACTGTTATTTTTCTTTTTTATTTTGACTGTACGCGATACGAATAGACGATACAAATAACGACTAGTAATAATAGGTATGAAGCATAAATGTATAAATAAGTCATATCACAAAAATCGTAATAGGAAAATAAAAAAGGAAAAAAGAAAGAACGATATACATCGACATCGTTTGCTCGTAAAATCGTACAGAACAATAAGTAGAGCGTTATAGGAATTAATTAATACAAAGAGATCAGTATCAAATGGAATCAAACCGATTGGAATTTTATGTACGACGAATCATTAAAAATCTACGAATTAGTTATAAATTATTATTTCGCGTTCTTACAATTTCATTCGAGAGGAATGAATAATGAGTATAATCATCGATCTTTGTTATACGTGTTATGTTGATCATGCGAGTATTATACGTGCAATTTGTGCAATTAGAAACAATGAGACGAAAGAAATTATAATTATTGCTAATGTTAATTATTTCACGGACTTCATTTCATTATAGTAATTATTTTAGATATGATAGTTATAGATGAAATTTGTTTTTCTTTCGTTTTTTTTTCATTTTAATTATACAGTCGTTTTAACTAATTAATGAAACGTTCTATTTTATTCGCTGTATTCGTACACGTAAACAAGATTATCACCGAAGATACTTAAGTAATTTTAATAAAACATATTTTGCAGTTTATGTATGTTCTTCTTTTTTTCTTTTTTTTCTCTTTTATTTTTTTACGATCAAGTTGTAAAACTAACCTCGTTGTATCTTTCATTGATCTAGAGAAAAGGACTTGTCTTTCGTTTGAACGATATATTGGGTAAGTTGTGAAGAGTCAATTTAAGCTTTCCTTCGTAGGATCGTAGGCGCCTGTTAATGCGAAGTCTAGGCTCGATTGACTCTATCGCAAAGTGCCAGTGCTCTTTCGTAACTTTCCTCGCGCGCATCAATATTATCGACGTTGGTTGGTGTGCGATAATAATGATGATTAACTCCCGTTGGATCGTTAAACCGTTATACTTCCATTTCGTATTTGAGTAAAAGAAAAAAACAAAAGAAAAAAATATTAAAAAAATATAAATAAATAAAAGCAGAGAAAGGAGAAATACGACGATCAAATGTTATTAATGTGCTCAGGAAAATATTTAATAGATATCTTTGCAATGTCGCGAATTGATTTTCTTTTATCCTTGAACACAACTTACGATAGCCTTCGATCAATATCGATGGGGTATATATAATTCTATTAACCATTAACGGTTAAATGCAATTGAATTATTTCATTGCCAATCTCAATGAAATGTTCTTTTTTTAATTACAAGTTAATTATTAAATTAATCATGTGATCATTAATGATTAACGGTTGGAATTTTCATCGTTGTTAAAAGAATGTTCCCTTGTATATATATATATATATATATATATATATATATATATATATATATAGATATTGTTACCTTATTGATATATTTAAAAAGTAATTAGAATAATAAGCGAAGAGTACAGATGATTCTACGGAATAGTTAGTCAATGATTTACGATGTATCTACGAAATAGTCAATGATTCATGGTTTAATCACAAATAAAATAATTCTATGATTAATCGATTATATTTACGAAATAGTTCGATAAGGATTCACAGCATGCCTATGGAGTAGTTCGTCAATGTGCGAGTTTCAATCATGGTCGGTGATTGAAACTGATCGTCAATGATTGAAACTCGTACTCAATAATTGAAATTTATCATCATGAAATCGACACGATTGTAACTCGCACACTGACATCAATTACTCATTAGATATAATATAAATCATTGAATCGTTTTATTCGTAGATACATCGAAAATCATTGAGAGACTATTGCCTAGAAACATTATCGTCTTACTTATTAATTTGTTTCACTAAAACTTTGTTTCATGTTTACTTAAATGGTAATAGCAATTATATATATTGTGTGTGTGTGTGTGTGTGTGTGTGTGTGTATATATATATATAGAGATTATAAAATAATGTTATTATAAAATATTAAGTATAATTTCAATTTAAAACAATATGAAAAACATTGTATTTGAATTAAAAAATAATTTTATAGCGAGAAAATGAAATAAAATAAAAAAATACAGATATATGTACACTTAGATGTGTGACTTCAAAGTTATAGGACACTATAAAGGGTTAATCTAATTAAAATTAAAATTTAAAGAAATTCTGGAGTTAATAATGAAATATTCATTAGAATTCTAATTGTTAATCAGTGAAAATATTACTTAATGTGTTTTTTTTCATTAGTTTTACGATAATCGATATCTCATTCAATTAATGTCGCTATCTTTGTGTTTCACAATGCATATTATTGGAGATACGTATAACATAGAAAGAAAGAGAGAAAGAGAGAGGGAAAAAGAGATGTAAAAGCTCGAACGATCTATCGCCGTTCTTTCTTCAAGTGTCTTTTTAATTAATTGATAATAGAAATGTTAAATAATATCCGACGTTTGTAATTCTACTTTCGTATTCGCGATTATATCGTATAACGGTACTTTATATGCATATATGTGTATATGTATAATATAATACCTATGTTTTGCAGTTGTGTAAGATAAATGGATTAGCATCTTTTGATGTATAATGTATATAATACTTCTCTAAATATCGGACGAAAAATATATTATTAGTATATATATATATATATATATATATATATATATATATATATCTTCCGGTCTTCTATTTCTGTCTACGATATTACTATGATATTTATTATACAGGATGGAACATTTAAACAAAACATTTGGTTATTTCATTATTCGTATGAATTTATTATAATACTTTTTAATGAAAAATTAAAATTTTGTAAAAGTAAATATATCAGTAGGTTTACCTTTTTCTTAGAATTATATTTTGCTATTGACATTTTATCTTGTTTATCAATATTATTGATAAACAGCACAGGTGTTATATACGGATAATATACAGGTGTAACATACAGGTGTTCCTATTTAAATGACTCACCTTATATAATATTATATAATATGAATTTATATTATTAGAATCATATATGCAGAAAGAAAAGTCAATTAAATATAAACTTCGCGTATGAAAGAGAAATATGGGGGGGGGGTGGGTGGGGTGTTGGAAAGAGTAAAACAAAATAAAATGAAAGAAAAACCTATAAATGTTCTCAGATAAAATTCTCGAGCACGTTATTGTTAGCAATTTGGATTTTATTCCTCGTACGATTACAATCTTAGATTTCTATGAAAGTGACCATCAGATAAAACAAGTACACAAACATCAATGGACAAATCAATCGATGATTTAACTTTCATTCTCGAGAGTATCTTATACATGTAAAGTATATATAATCCGACGATATAGAGGTACTTTAATTTTTATTTTCTTTCTTTTCAGAGTGTTTGATCTATCTGAAAAACAACTAATTTCAATGCATCATCGATCGAAGACTTGAATTAAATCACCATCTTCACGAGGGAGGGAGGCAGAGGAAGGTGACGAAGATGCAAACCGCAGACAACGTTGTTTGGATCATAAATTAAAAAAAAAACAGTTAAAAGGGAGAAAGAGAGAAAAAGAGAAAGAGAGAGAAAGAGAAAGAGAAAGAGAAAGAGAAAGAGAAAGAAGGAAGATAGATAGATAGATAGATAGATAGGTAGAGAGAGAGAGAGAGAGAGAGAGAGAGAGAGAGAGAGAGAGAGAATCGTTGGGTATGTGCCCTGATAAGGAAAGAGTACTGACTATGAGGTGTGCAGTCAACGAAAAGGCTGCTTATGAAGAAGTTGATCCTTCTTCGATGAAAAAAATGGAGGAGGAATCGAGGATTAAAGGAGCCAAGGGAGATAGAACGTCTCCTTCAGAGGATTCTTTTTTGAGTGACCGTATTGAATACGTTCCAAAGATCAAGTGGTTAGATCTTTCCGCGCAAATATTCATCCATGGAGGTTGTCTTTATGGATTCTACCTCATGTTCACGCAGGCGAAACTTTTGACGTCTTTGTGGGGTAGGTTTTATCCGTTTATTAAAGTTACTTCATAGAAAAGAATTTTATACTTCGATAAATATTAAAGGTATTAAGAAGGAAACAAGAGTAGAGAGAGAGAGAGAGAGAGAGAGAGAGAGAGAGAGAGAGAGAGAGAGAGAGAGAGAGAGAGAGAGAGAGAGAATATATATATATATATATATATATATATATATATTATCTTCGGTATATCATAAGTTAGTGACAGCAAACGTAATAGTTAACGAGAGGTTGACATCAAGGGTAAGGCCGATAAGGAAAAATGATAAAATGAATCATAGAGTTTTATTTACTTCGATTATCTTTGTCGTTAAACTGTACATGTATTAACGCCTTGAATTCTCTAAATTAATCCCTATTACGTATTGAGATATACTTTAAAAGATATTACTTTAAAAAATATTACTTGTAAAACTAAGGAGAAAAGACGCGTACTAAATTTTATTAAATGAAATACTTCTTTCATATTCTATTGTGATTAAATTTAACCATGAAAACTTTTTTTTTATAGCTTTCATAGTAATATACACTTCCGGTTTTGGTATAACAGCGGGAGCTCACAGATTATGGTCTCATAGGGCGTATAAAGCGAAGTGGCCATTGCGATTACTTCTAGTCTTCCTTTTTACGATAACTGGTCAAGTATGTATATATACTTTGTGTGTGTGTGTGTGTGTGTGTGTGTGTGTGTGTGTGTGTGTGTGTGTGTGTGTAAATATATGTATGTATGTATGTATGTATATTCCAAGATTATTATTGTTATTATATTTCTATATTAAAGTTATAAGAAAATTAATAATCTATATAATAGTTCTACCAAATAATAATTCTAATATCAATTTCAATTATAGAAGCATGTTTACGCGTGGGCATTGGATCACAGGGTGCACCACAAATACAGCGAGACCGATGCCGATCCACATAACGCGAAAAGAGGTTTTTTCTTCGCTCATGTAGGGTGGCTTTTTACGACACCCCACCCAGATGTCGTGGCTAAACGCAAAATCGTCGATATGAGCGATCTTGAGGCTGATCCAATAGTGATGTGGCAAAAGAGGTGAGCTTTCAGCGTAACGAAGAACACATTTAAAGAAGAAATACAAATGATATATTTCATATCAATATTATTCTTGATGAATTATATACAATGTTAAAATGAAAACAAATCGATATTTTCGTTTCGTTAAGATTCGTTAAGCAATAATATATATTCGTTAAGCAATAATATATAATATATTATTTATTTATTTAAAATTTCTTTTTATAATTTTATAGGTTTTACATACCTCTATTTGCTCTTTTAACCATTGGATTACCGGTCGCCGTACCTTATTACCTCTGGTCTGAAACATTCTGGACATCTTTCTGGGTCAGTTTTAATTTCCGATTTTGCATAACACTCAATATAGCCTTCTTCGTTAACAGTGTCGCACACATGTGGGGTCAGAAACCTTACGATAAGTAAGTCAGTTAGTCAGTCAGTTTCTTTAAATGAATCTTTCACAATGTCGTAGAATGAAATTAAATGAGAGATATAATTATAGGAATATCTCACCAGTCGAAAATATAGCGGTCTCTATAGCAGCGCTTGGAGAAGGCTGGCACAATTACCATCATGTTTTTCCATGGGATTACAAGACTGGAGAACTCGGTGATTATTCTTTCAATATAACGACTGGATTCATCGACGCTTTCGCACGTATTGGTTGGGCTTATGATCGGAAATACGTCTCGCCAGAAATGGTACGGCGAAGGGCAAATAAATCTGGTGATGGTAGTCATGTTTGGGGTTATGGAGATGTGGACATCCCTAAAGAAGATCTTCAAGAATTAGAAACGATGGATAAAAAAGTTTTATAAATAATTAGTTCCTTTTTTATTATATTAATACGTCGACGCATAATACAGCAGAATCTTTGTCGTCGTTCTTATTATCCTGCCGTCTTTTTTATATTTTCTAGAAAAGTAAAACTATCTTAGATTTATATAAAAATGTTATAACCGTGGAATAACAAAGCACACGCTCTTGCGTTATTAATAGAAAGCATAAATGTAATTTCGTACAATGAAATATATGATTATAATAATGAGGTAAAAAGAAACAAAACAAAAAAGCTATTTTTACGCTCTTTCGTTCTATTTTTTGTTTAATACATATGTATTTCCATGCGATTGCACAAAAATACGTTAGTTTTAATAAAGTAATATTAATTTTTATTGTTGTTTCAGATTGTATGGATATATGTTTTGAAATAGAAATGAAACGAATGTTATGTTATTTTTGTTGAAAGAATATTATTCTGATTTATTTGTTATAAGATCATTAGCTTAATAAATGAGTAAAAAAATAAAAAACATTTTTCAATCGTCGTTTTCACGATAGCAGGTTTTCCGTAGTTGTTTTTTTCTTTTTTTCTAACGTTTAAAAATTCTTACGAAAAAGATATATATACGATTTCTATAACATATAAGTACACAAATTATATAAATAAATATATACGCAGTATACATGTAATTATAATAAAATATTTACGTATCTTATTTTTTATAACTTGTTTGAAAAAAAGCAAATGATTACAATGATTTTCATTCCATTATTTATAACTGAAATCAAAACAAATCATTTATTCATTGATAAGTTCTGTAAAATAAGTTTGATAAATTTCGTTACAAAAATTTGATTCCCTTTCATTATTATTGTAGTATTTTCATGAGTGACAATTACTAAGAAATATGAAACGCAAGCATTCGTAGTAACCGATACTCGTGTGAATTCTAAAGGTGCATATCCACTTGTCGAATATTTTCATATCATATCACCGTTGCGTATCAATATGGATAAGCAAAGGACAAATCGTTTCTTCTGTTTTTATACGCAAGAACGATTCGCAATGATAATACATAACGATACTAGAATATGCAACAAGTGGATATACATATTAACGTATAAATTATCGTGATATTCTCTTCGAACTAATGATCTATGATTATTGGTAATCATTATCTTAAAATATATGGAACTTACATTACAAACTTTCAATAGTTTCATATAAATCTATAAAAAGTCTGTGTGCGTGTGTGATGTGTATCGATAATACTTTTCTCCGATACTTCTATTTGATTTTTGAATTTTCGATGAAGCACAAATTTCCGGTTCATTTTATTCTTAATTCTATATTGTGATACTGTTAAGTCATTGTATAATTACAGATTATATTAACATAGTAAGTAAATGCTAATGAAGATATATATTTAATATTTATAAAATCTTGAAATAAGAATCTATTCTATTTGTATAAAAGAAAAAGAAAATAACGAAGGTCATCGTTTCTTAAAAACATTGTTCGATAAAGTATTTTAGCACAATCATGATGTGCTTTTGAAATACAGGAAATGATACGAGTGGCAAAATATATAAGTTTAATTAACATAAGCTCACGTTAAATTCTTTTCGATAATTTCAGTCTCCTTTAAAACTTCCAACGATTCGAATGATCTTCCGAGTACGATAACTGTCTTTTTTATTTTCGTGTATATAATTTCTTTTTTTGTGTTGTTTCCTCTTCTTCCAAAAAAAAAAAAACGAAACGATTGCCTATTTTCGCGAAACGAAACAAATCAATATACGCTCTTATTGACATATCTTCCAAAGAAAATATCTTACCTGTGTATATATATATATATATATTTCTTATTTAATTTTTGATTAATTAACGATAGAATGTCAACAAGTAAAGATAAAAATGATTCGAGACTAGAGGAAATGAATTGGTTTTTAGTGCTATGGTACATTCATATTCACCTTCTTGGTGTCTATGGATTTTGGATGTTGCTTTTCGAAGCGAAATGGATGACAATGCTATTTGGTACGTTTCACTATCATCTTTCTATAAACAGAAAATAACATCATAAATTATAATAATATTTTCAATTATATCACGTTGATATTATTATCATTAATTATTCTAATTATTTTATATTCATTATCGAACCGAGATAAGTCTCGATGTTACTTTCTATTTATATCTACACGTACAAGTATATACGGCATATGAACACGATATTTCGAAAATATAACGAACTCGTAAACGATTTCAGCCATTTTTGTCACATCGATCGCTTATTTTGGAATAACCGTAGGAGCCCACAGATATTATGCACATAGAACGTTCGAAGCATCAAGACCCCTTAGATATTTTTTCCTCATAGCTCATACCATTGCCGGTGTGGTGAGTGTCAGTTAAAAATAAAAGAAAACAAAAACGAAATTTTAAAGTTGACATTGAAATATTATTTTTATTTTTACAGGGTCCTTTGTATGATTGGGTTTGTTATCACAGGATACATCATAAATATTATAGTACTGATAAAGATCCATATTCCAGTAATAAAGGATTTTGGTACAGTTATTTTATCAGCCATATTATGAACTCAAATCTGAACAAAGAGGAATTGAACAAATTAGTGGACATGCGAGATATCGACAATGATTCTTACGTTTTGATTCAGAGATCGTAAGCGTCGCATTATTTATTTATTTGCTTTGCATGTATATATACATTATTATTATTATTATTATTATTAGTAGTAATAATGACGATTATTCGTTACGTCTAAATGTTTCTTTTTAGATTATATTGGATTTTGGTCGTACCGATAGCGTTACTGATTCCTATTTACGTGCCTATGGAATATTGGAATGAGACCGTCCTGAACTCCATTTTTATTATGGGATTTTTGCGATTGCTTATAACCTCCAGCATATCTAGGATGGTGAATAGCGCCATCTTGGTGTGGGGTCTTAAACGAGGAGACAAGTTAATGTCTATTCTATATATTATTCAATTACTTTACAGGCTTTTTTTCAAAATGCCGAAAAGTCACGGTACCGTTATGATCGATTATGATGGTATACGTACTAGTTGAATTTAAGTACTCATTAACTTATAAGTTGCTTTATCAAATAGAAAATTATCGTTCTCATAATATCTGTGATAACGATCTCCTCTCTCTCTCTCTCTCTCTCTCTCTCTATATATATATATATATATATATATATATATATATATATATATATATATATCTTCGTTTTATAATAAATAATATATATAGTTACGAACAAATTATGAAATAGTATCGTATTATTTTCCATTTCTATAAATCCTCCAACGATCTTTTAACTATTTGTTTATGACATATTTATAATACGAATATGTTAATCAAATAAGAGGATAGATTTGAATATCAGCAAATATCGTTATAAAGAGTATAAAAAAACGGGCTCATTTGAATCCAAGAAAAAAGAGTACCATAATGAAAGGACTTCATTTAAAATAGTCACAATAATATTATTTAACCAATTAACGAAATTAAGGGATGAGTTAGAGGGGCGATTACTATCTTCAATATATTTACAATGATTTCGTTTATTATGCCCCGATGTTTGAATGCCCTCGTTTTTATATATCATTTATATATAGTAACAATAATAAAAATTAAATCGATGTTTTACAGATTTCCAGTCGATGATAATTCTATCTTTTACATTACCAAATCTTATTGGCTAAATTATCATTATCTTCTTCCTTGGGATTGGAAAAGTTCGGAATTTGGCAAATACAATAAAGGATGCTGTACTATGATGATTAAAATTTTGTATAATTTCGGTTTCGTGAATCTACTTAAAACCTCGTCGACGGAAGATATTAGAAACGTTATTCAGAAACTTGGGAGTAAAAACATTACATTGACAGAGGCTATAACTGAATTGCAGAAGCGAAGCGAAGAAGAAGCTGAACGAGAAAATCTACGTTTTATACATTAATATAGAGAGAGATATTTGTATTTTATAAATTTATACGATTCAGACGAATTAAATGTTAATGAACTAATTACATAAGACAATCTCTTTAAAAAGTTACTCATTATCGTCGTTTATAGTAATCTATCATGTACTAAATAGAAAATGTAATTTTTTATTTTGTTAGGATATATATATACACATAAATGTACTTAATGAAAGGAAATATTTTTTATTCCAAAATATTTATTTCCCTTTTATTAAATCTTCTAAAATTATTACAAATTACATAAATATATTTGAAAATATATTTGTATCGAATACAGGAGATTTAATTCTATACACCAACCAATTTTGTAATATAACCTATCGTCATCTCTGAGATTCATTTACAAGAATTTTGTAGTTTTTTAATATCTAGAAGTAAACAACTATTTGTACTTCATATTATGTTTGTCGCCACATCATCGTTCATGGAGTGCAAAGGGTTAAACATTATTGTTGTTTCAAGCACTCTTTAAAATGATCGATCGATAAAGTATTATGTTCCTTGCACCTACACTTATGAGAAACAATAATATGTTTAATTTATGATCACGTAGATCAATGGCAACGGTAAGGAATTAATAAGTGTATCAGAAATTACAGAGATCACGGTATTGATAATCAAACTTTTTCAATTTCTCTTTAGCGAAAGGTGAACTCACTAAGTTATTCATAAAATAATTCCACAAGAATCACGTGTTATAACACGGAACGTTATCAGTTTGATAATATTTTAGATGTAGCTTGTGGTAATGAGCCCGTCGTACGACGAACCCTATGAAAATAAAAATAATAGCTCGAAGACAACTGTCCAATTTTATTTGATTTTTCGCTGACAAGTGTAGAGCAATGAGAAAAAATATCTAAGAGAATTTGATAAAAATTATTGAAATAAATTGCAAGATTCGTTATATTTCTTTTTACTACTTCTATCGTTGATTAATCAAAATAAAACAAAATAAAAAGTATATATATATAATAAAAAAACAAGGAACATAAAATAAGAAAAGAGGATAGTTATCGTAAGTATTTACATTAGATGATCGTTTGAATCTTTGGAGATTATTAGAAGAGAATATAATAATAACGAAAAAAAGGAAAAATCCTTATTATCCTTATAAACAAAAATTTTGATGAGAAACAAAAAATTGTGTATTAGGAACATCAATTTGTTTGTTTTTTTTTTTAATTTTCATTTATATAGTGAGTTTAATTTCAATTCAATACGTAAAAATGATTCTCCAAGATATCATTCTATGTTTAAATCATCGTATCATGTGTCACGTAACATAAATAAAGCATGAAAAAGTATGAATATCATAATTCTTTTCTTAATGAAGTTTAATCTAATCAAAATGTTTGATAAAAATTTCTTCCATGTACTATTCCATTTCTTGCATTATTCATAAATTAAATTTTTTAATTAGAACTTTAATCTTCTGATTTAACTCATAATCGTTTATTGGTTTGAAGTATAAAAAGCATGCCAATTATTTCAAAACAGATACTTAAAATCATTTTTTTACACATATGTCATTATGACACTTATTTAACACATTTAATAAAATGTATAGTTAATTTATTAAGTTGGCCAATAAATATTGTCGGAATATTTAGTATTTTATATTTCAATAAAAAAAGCAGAAAAAAAAGAACAAAAAATAATATAATATTGAGTTGACCATTGAGCAATATCAGTATATTTAATAAAAATACTAGTATTGTTTATTTAGATCTAAGATATTGACAGCTTCGTCAAATATTTATTGGCGAAGAAGCCCTTGGTAAAGAGGGCTGACATATGATAAACAATTTTTCCATAACTTTTTTTCTACGATATTGTCCTCGAGAACTTCATAGGGCTCTTTTAGGGATTGAGAAGTTAATAATGTTTCATATTTAAAAGTAAATGATTTTATTATTAAACACCGTGAACATAACTCGTTCGGCAAATA
Source organism: Dolichovespula sylvestris (assembly GCA_918808275.2). Taxonomy (NCBI): domain Eukaryota; kingdom Metazoa; phylum Arthropoda; class Insecta; order Hymenoptera; family Vespidae; genus Dolichovespula; species Dolichovespula sylvestris. Next base: position 2,971,968 of record OU964969.1, read on the forward strand.
TGGCTAAAATTATAACAGATTTTTTCTTTATACGGTAAATCAAGTTCGATTTTTCGCTAAGGTAGGTATGTATAAGACATTCAGCGAATATCATATATGCGCATTGTGAAATCGTCGTGTCACATCAATTACTCTCATGTGCATAACGAAAAAAAGAAGATATCATTTATATTTTATCTGGCTATTTAACCGTCTAAATAAATTTTCCCCTAAATTCGAGACCATTTTCAAGATAAAATCAACAAATATACAAATATATACAAGAATTGTTCGTTCAGTATTATTAAGATATAACTATTCTAATGTTATCGTAATTACAGATACGATTATGTTATTATTATTATCAATATGCTCCAGTTTTCTCGTTATAAGAACGATCTGTCTATCTTTGACTCTGTAAAAATGGCACTAAGGATTCTCGTGATTATTGCTCTATTAGGAATTGGAATATTGAGATCCGTTTTAGTAAGTAGTCTTTTATAACTTTTATAACTTGTCAAGTTACACAATTATTTTACTTTTTATCGAATAGAATTTTTATTGATAAATATTTTATTGAATAAAACTTTTATCAAATAAAATAATTAATTATTCATGAATTTATACGTAATGTAAATTTCGCCTTGTTCTTGTTCATAACGGATGATATTATCCGTTCGCTCTCGTTTAATTTATTGAAAAAATGTATGACTACATATGGTCATGTCGTACGATTCGTTGCGTCATTGTCTACGTGCAATAAAGGGAAGTAGAGTCAAAGTTGAAATTCATCGCATTTTTTGTTCTTCTTACCTCCACATGTAGAATTGGTTGCGTCAGCATTTCGTACGATCAGATATAAACGCTATTATACGTTTCCTACGTTTCTAATTTATACATTGAGAGTCGTATATTTTAATTAAGAAATAAAATTAGTTAATCGTACAAAATAATATTAATAATATTATTGAATAGTTCCAATATAGTCTATCGGGCTATAAAATAAAAACTGTAATAGCAGATTCTCATTCTCTTTTATTCATAAATTGTTTAAATCGCAAGGAATTTTTCATATTTTCGATCTCAATACGTAGACAAATTTCATGGCCGATCAAAAAACACTACGTAAGACAATTCGATCCTGTTTCTCTTTTTTCTCTCTCTCTCTTTCTCTTTCTTTCTTTTTCTTTTTTCTTTCTTCTTCTTCTTCTTTCTCGAAGAATTGAGAGGGAGAAAGTATAGATGAAAAATGATCGTCGGTACTCGTGAATATCACAGAGAAGAGTGGATTGGCAGGATCCAGTAGAGACTCTAGTACAAAAACAAATATAAGGAGTTGTATTTCATTCGTCCGACTATCTAACGTACCGGTACCTCCTTGGATTCATCCAACTTACGAGGTAATTCATCATAATTATTGTTGTGACATTTAAAATTAACAAAATTCTTTGAAACAAGAAGAGAAAGAGAAAGAGAAAGAGAAAGAGAGAGAGAGAGAGAGAGAAAGAGAGGAGAGGGATAGAGGGAAAGATAATATAGATAAGATAATAAAATAATAATTTTTTTATCGTAAAAAATTTGACAAGTATTTATATACTCGTATAAATTTGTAAGAAAGTATTTAGCAACGTTATCATATACGAAACATATATAGTTAACTACTAGTACTGGTAAATACTGATGAAATTTGTCAATTATCAATTATTTCGGAGAATATTGTAATATTCATTATTCGGAATGCATATTTATTAATTTCTTTCTTTTTTTTGTTTTTCTTTATTAACGATTTCAAATGACGTCCATTTAACGATAATTCTACATACATAGTTACATATAACAGGGTTATCTTTTTGTATATATATTTTCTAAATTCCTTTATCTGTCGGCAAACGAAAGTCTCTCGTTGTATATATATTGTTCAGCGTTTAGTATAATCGTTCTCTAACGGAGATTCGTTACTTTGCCGAAAATCATAGAGAAAAATTTCCTTTTTTCCTTTCTCTTTGAAATTGGAAAATTATCAATGATTTTATAATGGAAAAAAGACCTTCGTTCGTGCGTACATACGACAAAATGACATTTGAACTTTGTTCTCATTTGTTCTCATTGTTCTCATTTTTTGTCTCCCCTTTCCTTTTTTTTCTCACGAATGTAATAGCTTAATGGATAACTTTAGAAATCTGAAAGTATATTTCCTCATCGAGGTCATAATATATTTAGACAATACATACACATACCCTAAACAAATTTCCCACGATCCACATTACCATGGAATACCTATAAATCCATTTTACATACAATTGATTTTATATCTGTCTATATAATTTATTATATTATTGTGCAACCTACATTTTATATTACCTGTACGTGACGTGATCATTTATTTATTATAAATCTGATATAATTTGATAGATTATTAAACGATTTTATTATTTATTATTATTGCACTTATTATCACTTATTATTATTTTACTTTTTAGTAATGAAAATGAGTTTCTGTAATATGTTAAATCACATTGTATTTATTATATGATGAGCCTGATAAAAAATGACTAAAAGATATAATTATCCAATTATCTTTTGTAATATCGACGGATATCAATTTTTTTAAAATAACAAATAGAATGAGCAGTAAAAAAACGATAATATATTGTACTTGTCACATATTTTATTATTCAACTGTTTGGAAATGTAGTTTCATTCGATATTTATTTATTATATCTATAATAATATTATTCTTATTGTTTCATTTATTTTGTTTTCTTTTAAAGATAAATTAAAACATGGCACCAAAGATCAGAAGTAGCCCTATGGGAGTTCTGTTCGAAGAAGAAAAGATAGATCAACCAATAGAAATAAACAAGAAAAAAGAAATATATAAAAGGAGTATAGTTTGGAGAAATGTCGCGATATTGACCGGTCTACACATCGGTGCTGTTTACGGCGCTTATCTCACACTCACATCCGCGAAATTGTTAACAACAGTTTTTGGTAAGTAATGCACACACGCACACACTTCCTCTCTCTCTCTTTCTCTTTCATTCATTTCTCTCAACATGTTTTGGATTATTGATAATATTATATGTGACACTTATGGAATTACAAAGATTTTATCTGATGAATATTGAACATATTCAATTTAAACGAATGTGTTAACGATTCTTGAAGACGATTTTGACGCATTTAAAAATTTTAATAAAAAATACATACATACATATATATATATATATATATATATTAATAATTTAAATAAAAATACATATATATTAATACACGTTTTTTTCAGGTATGTTACTTGGCATGTGCTCAGGCTTTGGTATCACAGCAGGAGCTCACAGATTATGGGCACACAGATCCTACAAAGCAAAGTGGCAACTTCGAATAATTCTTATTATATTCAACACCATAGCCTTCCAGGTAAGAGATAACCTATTCGATGGATTTTGTGTATTTCAATATAAATTAGTTTCTACGAATTATTTTATCGAGAAGATAATTATAATATCGCGAATAAAATTGTTCGCATAATTAATAAAACGTAGAATTTGTTCGTATGCATTTAAAATCCTTCGTTAGTTATCAGCCGATCGTCGAAGAAATATATTTAACAAAAATATTAATAACAATAAACTAATATCTTTTTGATCTTATCAAACAACCATCGTTCGATAAAGGTGATTAAAAATTGATCTACTTTTGCGGCAGGATGCGGCTATAGATTGGGCAAGGGACCACAGGGTTCATCATAAATACAGCGAAACTGATGCGGATCCGCATAACGCGAAAAGAGGATTCTTCTTCTCTCACGTAGGTTGGTTGTTACTCAGGAAACATCCGGAAGTTAAGCAGAAGGGTAAAGGAATCGACATGAGCGATCTTAAAAGTGATCCCATCGTCGCTTTTCAGAAGAAGTATGGCTTCACTTAAAGTGTTTTTATATATTTTACATTCATACGAGATGTGAGAATGTAAGTTAAACGAACAGCTACTACAAGGACACTAACGTTTCAGGTATTACTTCCTTCTGATGCCTTTGATGTGCTTCATCCTGCCAAGTTTAATACCGATGTACTTCTGGAACGAGACCTTCCTCAACTCTTACTTCATCCCCGTAGTATTTCGTTACGTCTTCACCTTAAATACGACTTGGCTAGTGAACTCCGCCGCTCATCTTTTCGGCAACAAACCTTACGACAAGTTAGTTAGGGCAGATAGATTATCATACGATGATTGATTTTAACGAATGGTTTTGTAAATGTTGGAATTTTTGTTAATAGATTCATCAGTCCTTCGGAAAATAAAGGAGTTGCAATAATATCAATGGGCGAAGGCTGGCACAATTATCATCACGTATTTCCATGGGATTACAAAACTAGCGAACTGGGTCATTATAGGTTTAATTTCACGACTGCGTTCATCGACTTCTTTGCGAAAATAGGTTGGGCCTATGACTTAAAAAGTGTATCGAAAGATATGGTGAAGTCACGGGTACTCAAAAGCGGTGACGGTACCCACGATGTTTGGGGTTGGGGCGACAAGGATCAAACGCAAGAAGAGAAACAACAAGCTATAATCACGTATATTTCTTCGACGAAATATCAATAATTTCTTCTTGTACTCTTTGTACTTATTTGTTTTTTCTTCTATCAGGAATATTTTTAAATTCATTTGACAAAATTAAGTAATTCGCAAGCATGAGTTTATTATTCTCAATAGAACAATTTTAACATTACGATTTCTCTTCTCTCCCACTCTCCTCTTTTCTTATTCACGATAATATATCTTTGAGATAATTTCACAACAATATAATATGTAGGTAGAACAATCTATCGAATAAATTATTAGATTGTCCCTTACCTCAAAGGTTGAATGTAATAAGAATTAATCTGAATTTTCCATTTTGTTTTATGATTTGTATATTCATAATTTGTGCGCTCTTGCTTTGATACCAACACCTGAGCACTGGTCAATTAAATAAGCTGAAAAAACAAGCAATAATATATGTGTATTTTTATTTTATTGAAATTTCAGAATGCATTAAAGTCTTATTTCTAAATCGTGAAAACATACGTATCGATTCGCTTTTAATTTGATGGGTATTATATATAATATTAAGAATAATCTAAAGGAACGTAACGCGTTAGGAGAGAATGCAGGGAGAGAGAAAGAGAGAGAGAGAGAGAGAGAGAGAGAGAGAGAGAGAGAGAGAGAGAAAGTTTATATATGTGCATATACTTCTTAAAATGAGATGTTAACAATTTAGTGGGAAATAAGAGCTATAAACAGTATCGATGGTAGATCATTAAATATCGCGACGTTTCTCTGAACGATACAACTCTTTTATATTTCTTTTTCCTTGAGTAATTCGACTGGTCGATCGTCGATCTTTTCTAATTCGAGCAGAACTCCTATTGGGCTACTTGTGATATTCGATGCCATAATCGGTATATAATGAAATGATATACAATTGAAAAATAAGTACTTTCAATTTAAAAATATATGAAACATTTACATGTAATATTTTCCCATTATATTCCCTCTAAGCAAGTATTAAATAAACATATTAAACATATTAAAATAAGAATACAATTTATTGAGAGCTAGAAGAATTCAATTCTCAATGTTGGAAAAAATTAACTTATATATTTGTAGTTATTCATAAAGGTAAAGGAATTCTTATTTGTTTTGTAATATGAAAGTTCCCTTTGAAACATTATTTTTATTTCCACTAAGTCCGTTGTATGACAAGACTTATTATCGCGGGATATATCAAAAGTATTTTAAGTATGTTTAATAACAATAATAAAAAAGATTAATTGGTTTTATAAATTTTCAATCGACGACAATTTAATCTTCGACATAGTCAAATCTTATTGAACAAATTATCATTATCTTCTTCCTTAAAATTAGAAAAATTCGAAATTTGACAAATACAATAAAGACTTTAATGATGATTAAAATTTGGCATAATTTTGGTTTCGTTAGACTACTTAATACCACGTTGACGGATTATACAAGAAACATTTTTTTCAAACTCGTTAGTAAAAATATATCATCAACAGAGGCCATAACTGAATTACAGAAGCGAAGCGAAGAAGAAGCCTCTTTAAAAAGTTACTCATTATCGTCGTTTATAGTAATCTATCATGTGCTAAATAGAAAATGTAATTCTTTATTTTGTTAGGATATATACATACACATAAATGTACTTAATGAAAGGAAATATTTTTTATTCCAAAATATTTATTTCCCTTTTATTAGATCTTCTAAAATTATTACAAATTACATAAATATACTTGGAAATACATTTGTATCGAATACAGGAGATTTAATTTTATACCCTAACTAATTTTGTAATATAACCTACTGTCATCTCCGAGATTCATTTACAGGAATTTTGTAGTTTTTTAATATCTAGAAGTAAAAGACTTAATTGTACTTCATTTTATGTTTGTCGCCACATCAGCGTTCATGGAGTGTAAAGAATTAAAAACTATTTCTGTTTCAAGCACTCTTCAAAATGATTGGTCGATAAAATGTTATGTTCCTTGTATCTACACTTATGAGAGTCAATGATATGTTTAATATATGATCACGCAGATCAACGGCAACGGTAAGGTAGGTTATTGCTTATTTCTATTTTTCCGAATCTATGCTCGGATTAGTCAATGATGTCTTTGTGTTTTCTACTTTATTCGCTGGATATTAAGTTTAATTAGGTTTGTTTATTTTTGTGATTTGATAGAAAAAGGAACATGAACGTTATTAAGGAAAAAATGAATAAACCTTTCATTCAAATTCTATATACTTTCATTTAATATTATTACTATTATTTATGATTGGTATCTTTGATACTTTATCACAATTTCGATTAAATAACGATAGTTTATTCAAATTACTCGATACGTGTTTAATTTTCTTACGACTAACATTATTTTTCGGCTTAATATGACATAAAAATACCGAAATATTTGTGTATAATAATTTAAATTTATCGCGTGCGCGCGCGCGATCAGTATTAACAAAATTTATATTAATATATGGAAAACATATACTCTTGACGTAACGTTGTTCCTGAGTAAGATACAGAGTTTATAAGGAACGCCTGGAATAATAATATACCCAGATACAAATAAAAATTATATACTGCGCAATGCTTCGCCCATTTATTTACTCTTAATGCTTAAAATTAACATAAATGAGAAATGTATCAAAAATTGCAGAGATCCACGGAACTGACCATGCGGTGTGACAATATTAAAACTACATTTTTCGACCATAAAATAGTTTATTCTTTTGTTACTCTCGTTCTTGTTCAACATTTTTTACAGTTTTATCAAACTGTACCGCATTTTTTTACTTTTAGTATCAATAGTAAAAAAGAATACAGAATTATGACGAATAATTTTATAGAGAGCGCGCTTCTTTTAATTTTAATTTATATGAAACGTTTACATATAATATTTTTCCATTAAATCTTCTTTAAGCAAATATCTTAAACATATTAATATATGAACGATGAGAGCCAACAAAATTCAATCCGCAAACTTGGTGAAAATTAAACTTAGAAGTTTGTAGCAATTTTTAATGACAACCAATATCTTGTTTGTTCTGTAATATTTTCCCATAATAAAATTTAATAAAACAAACATAAAACGTTTATTAGTATGTACGATATTTCGAAAATATTATGAACAAACAAAATGGTCTTACCGCTTTACTTGGTCATTCTCCGAGTACTCTGAATAAACAACCTTAACTAAATAAATTATGGATTAATATATACACCCACACGCGTTTCTGTGCATAGGACGTCAATAAATTTTTACATTTATTATATACCCTTTTCTTATACGTTTAAACGTACTTTATAATTTCTTTTTTCATATATCAATTAATTTTTGGCAATATTACATTACATTCACGAAGAATATTCACACAATATGAGAAAATTAATCGTTAATCGGATTTAATGATTAACAATTACAACTCATTATTGTGGTTTAATTACTGTTTCTTTTCTTGTTTCATTTATATTTATTATTTTATTGTTATCATTACTGAACAAATGAACATAATGATATGAGAATTATTTTATGAAATAATTTGTCAATGACTGAACCCGCACACAAACGAACTACTTTTGCAATTACATTAATAACTAACTTGTAGAAATATTCTCATGTAATCATCATTTTGATTAAGTTTCCAGTAGTAATAACATTAAAATGATTGCCCAAAATTGGTATTAATAAATGTATTCAATTTAAACATCAATCTTATATATATATATATATATATATATATATATATATATATATATGTGTATGTATGTATGTATGTATGTATGTATGTATGTATGTATGTATGTATGTATGTATGTATGTATGTATGTATGTATGATGTATTTATGTATTTATGTATATATTTATTATGTATGTATGTATGTATGTATACTTCCTCTTTTTCCCCTATATAAAAACTATAATATGTAATAATAATAAGGAAACGAAGAAACCAAGGTGTCGCTAGTTTACTAACAAGAACAAAAACACAAAATATAACTTAAGTAGTTCCCAGGATGAAAATAAGAATAAATAAAAAAAAAAAAGAGAGAAAAAAATTAAGGAAGACAAGAAGAAAAGAAAAGAGAGAACCATGCTGACTTTTCTTCGCGTTGCTTACTTGAAAGGCATCTGTGAAATTCTGAATGTTATTAAAGCGATCATGCCCGTTTTACGTTAACATATTTATTAGAATCGTATCGGTAATGAGAATAGTCGTATCAAAATCTTGGAGACTTGTTGGATACAATTTTTCAAAGTCGACACTTTCGTTGCGCAACAACGGGTTTTTTTTTATCTATCCGTTGGTAAATTACATGCACTACTGGAATTCAATTTAATACACAGGTACAAAGATCACCCACTCAATAAGAAAAATTACAATCCATCACGTATCACTCAAGATACGTGAATTAAGGAGGAACATAGATATATGTAAGAAGAGGGAGAGAACAAAGGAAATTATAAAGCAAAGATTATTGTATAGGGAATAATAAACTCATGCTTGCAAATTACTTAGTTTTGTAGAGTGAATGCAAGAATATTTTCGAAAGAGGAAAAACAAATAAGCGCGAAGAAGACAAGAGAGAGAACAGTTATTGATCCTTCGTCGAAGAACTATACGTGACTATGGCTTGTTGTTTCTCTTCTTGCGTTTGATCCTTGTCGCCCCAACCCCAAACATCGTGGGTACCATCGCCGCTTTTGAGTACCCGCGACTTCACCATATCTTTCGATACACTTTTTAGGTCATAGGCCCAACCTATTTTCGCAAAGAAGTCGATGAACGCGGTCGTGAAATTAAACCTATAATTACCCAGTTCGCTAGTTTTGTAATCCCATGGAAATACGTGATGATAATTATGCCAGCCTTCACCCAATGCCATCATTGCTACTCCTTTGTTTTCGGAAGGATTGATGTATCTATAAAAAAACAATTTCAACATTTACAAAACTATTCGTTAGAAATAATCATCCTATATTAACCCTTCGGATTTAACTAACTTGTCATAAGGTTTGTTGCCGAAAAGATGTGCGGCGGAGTTCACTAGCCACGTCATATTTAAGGTGAAGACGTAACGAAATACTACGGGGATGAAGTAAGAGTTGAGGAAGGTCTCGTTCCAGAAGTACATCGGTATTAAACTTGGCAGGATGAAGCACATCAGAGGCATCAGAAGGAAGTAATACCTGAAACGTTAGTGTCCTTGTAGTAGCTGTTCGTTTAACTTACATTCTCACATCTCGTATGAATGTAAAATATATAAAAACACTTTAAGTGAGGCCATACTTCTTCTGAAAAGCGACGATGGGATCACTTTTAAGATCGCTCATGTCGATTCCTTTACCCTTCTGCTTAACTTCTGGATGTTTCCTGAGTAACAACCAACCTACGTGAGAGAAGAAGAATCCTCTTTTCGCGTTATGCGGATCCGCATCAGTTTCGCTGTATTTATGATGAACCCTGTGGTCCCTTGCCCAATCTATAGCCGCATCCTGCCGCAAAAGTAGATCAATTTTTAATCACCTTTATCGAACGATGGTTGTTTGATAAGATCAAAAAGATATTAGTTTATTGTTATTAATATTTTTGTTAAATATATTTCTTCGACGATCGGCTGATAACTAACGAAGGATTTTAAATGCATACGAACAAATTCTACGTTTTATTAATTATGCGAACAATTTTATTCGCGATATTATAATTATCTTCTCGATAAAATAATTCGTAGAAACTAATTTATATTGAAATACACAAAATCCATCGAATAGGTTATCTCTTACCTGGAAGGCTATGGTGTTGAATATAATAAGAATTATTCGAAGTTGCCACTTTGCTTTGTAGGATCTGTGTGCCCATAATCTGTGAGCTCCTGCTGTGATACCAATACCTGAGCACTGGTAAAGTATGAAAGCTGAAATAAAGTAATACTATATGTGTATTTTTATTTTATTGAAAATTCAAAATAGCCTTATAATCCTCTAAGAAATTGTAAAAACATTCGTATCATGTGTTTCTGTTTATATAAAATTTATTTTAATCCACGAGTATCATATATAATATTATGAATAATATAAAAGAAAGTAATTTGTAGGGAGAAGGGAAGAGGAGACGAGGGAGAGGGAGAGGGGGAGAGAGAGAGAGAGAGAGAGAGAGAGAGAGAGAGAGAGAGAGAGAGAGAGAGAGAGAGAGAGAATGAAAATATGTGCCTTTGAATACTTACCAAAAAGCGTTGTTAACAATTTGGCGGATGTGAGTGCAAGATAGGCACCATAGATAGCACCAATGTGTAGACCGCTAAATATCGCGACATTTCTCCAAACTATACTCCTTTTATATATTTCCTTTTCTTTGTTTATTTCAACTGGCTGATCCTCTAGTTTTTCTCCTTCGAACAGAACTCCCGTAGGGCTGCTTGTGATATTCGGTGCCATGTTTGAATTTATCCTTAAAAGAAAATAAAAACGAGAAAAATAAGAAAATTAAATAAGATATATACTATATGAGGTATATAAATAAATCTCGAACGAAACTACGTTTATAAACGCGCAAATTCCTGCTTTTTTCCGTTATGTCTGCGACTCCTTTTTTTTTTTTTTTTTTTTTTAACTGAGCCCATAAAAATTTGTTTATATATCCGCATCGCTTATCCTTCACTCTCCTAAATGAATAGTACAATGTCTGACGATTATAATATATTATCTCATACTTTTTATTCTTATTGTTTTTATTGATATCAAGGCAAGTGTGCGGTTTATGTGACATCTTGAAGGTTTTATAATGGATTTGGCATTTCTGATCCGAGATAAGCATTCAAGTCGAATGGTAAAAATCGATATCTCATTTATTTTAAAATGTATGAATTTTTTTAACCCTAAGGTGGTGTGTGTAAAGAATCCTGTTTTCACAATGAATAGTATGTTCAAGAAGTAACCCTGAAACAAAGGTTACTTAAAAGGCTAAAATGATTTAAATTTCCTCTAAAATGGTTTACGTTTTTTAAGTCTTTTGGAAATCATCCATTTTGTTACTCTTGGAAATTTTATAACTGAGAAAAAAAAGAAGATAAAAACCTATTATCTATGTAACCTTTCCTTAAAAAGATCTATCCAAAATGATCAAAATATCCGTACATTGGGTCATCATCTTCACGTCACAGTCATGCAACATTCTCGATCGAAATATGGCATAACTCGGCGTGTCTCGCATATATAATAGTAAAGCTGAAAATTGCGCATCTTACAAAAGAATCAAGCTATTTTCTTTTATCACTTTTTTTTTTTACTTTTGTTCGTCTCGTTTCAGGAATTAGTACAATTGAACATTGACGCCATAGAAACCGTACTATCCCCGATATCTATGTTACAGTCCAAGATTGTAGAGAATGATCGTAGCTTTTAGTTATCTTTTATTACTCACGTACATACATACGTACGATATGATGTAATACGTTAAAAAGACTCTTTTTCAATATAAAAAAAGTAAAATAATAAATGATAATAAAATCGCAAATTATACACACGATCGTTTAATAACGTCGAGGTTACAAAATATATACGCAACACTAATATATAGTATATTATGCACAACAAACGATCAATTCAATTGTCTACAAAAAGACAAATCAATTATCTGTAAAATTAATTGATATGTATTCCGTTAATGTCGAATTTTAAAGAACTCGAATAGGGAATGTACATGTAGTTGTTAATGTGTATCACGAGTTCGATGTTAAGTATGTATGCTTTTGAATCTCAACGTGTCATTAAACTACCCATTTGCCTGTTGCGTCCGTGGGAAAGAGGAGAAAGAACAGGAAAATGAAAAAAGAAAAGAAAGTGAAAACAAACGAAAAGATCGAATCAAAAATGAAAAGGACAAATATCATCTTCATCTACAATGAACGTGTGAGCAAAGTTTATTTATTTATTTTTAAAATCGAAGAGAAATTTCAAACTTCAAGGATAGAAAAGAGAAAAAAAAGAAAGGGAGAATTTTTTCAGTGCTTTTCGACAAGGTCATGAAGCTCCGATCGAGCGGTACGCTAACTGCCGAACAATAGGTCACGAAAGACTTGTGTCACTTTCAACTTGTTTTCTTGCTGACAGATAAGAAATGACTTTAGGATATATCACTGAGTCAATATCCTTTTTTCTCATTTGAGCCGCTCATATGCCAAATCGATCAACTTTATAAAATACAAAGTGGAGAAGTGTGATGAAACAATATAAATTGCTTTTTAAAAATTCCCTTTTAGTTATAAATTCAAATAAACATTGTAGAATGTATTAAGACCTTGCCGCTGCTTTTGAATTGTATTATTGCCACGATTTATATTAGAGTAAATGGGTTAATCAGATTGTCTTCTGAAATTATCTGATTGTCTTCCAAATGTCTTCTAAGTTATTTTTTATTACATGTTCAAAAAAGATTTTGTCATTTAACGGTATTAAATTAAGGAAATTAAGGAAATTTATTATGAATATAAAAATTGAGAACTCCATCAAGTGCTTTCAAAGATTAAGAATTTCAAAAGAATTACAAATGTGGAGTCAATTGATTTGGCTTGGGAACGGCTCATTTATCCTTTCGCGGATATAACAATACTAACTCATATGTATAGAATGATCGTTAAAAATGAACATATTTTGAAATCATTGGTAAAAGCAAAAAGAAAAAAATAAAAGGAAAAAAATAAAACGTGTTCTGAAGAACAATAATTATAATATTCACCGTAATGATTGATAATTGGCACACATCGCGACAACTTCACTAGCATTGAATTAACCAGGTATCTTTTGTATCCCATAACAACGAAAAAGTACACTTTCACTAATTTTTCGTATATTCAAATATGTATCCTTGGCTTCACTGCTTCACTACGTCGTTCCTTTCTTTCTTGTAAAATTTTTTTCACGACAAAACGACTATTCTTCTCTCTCTCTCTCTCTCTCTCTCTCTCTCTCTCTCTCTCTCTCTCTCTCTCTCTCTCTCTCTCTCTCTCTCACTGTCTCTTTCTCTTCTCGTTTCAAAGAGCTTCTGAAAAGTTTACATATCACGACGATAACAGCGACGAAGTACCTCGTAAACTGGCAGGATTCCAGAAGGTACTGTACGTTAGAGAGTGGACGAACGAAAAACAACCCTTTCTGTGTTACCACGCGATTTCTACTCAATCCTGCCGACCCACTCTGCTACTAAGAGAATGACGAGTTTGCGCACATCGACGAACATCCTCTTCCCCTCCTTTTTCCTTCTCTATTCTTCTTCTTCTTCTTCGAGAGAGAGAGAGAGCAAGAGAGAAAGAAAGGAAAAGAGAGGGAGAAAGAAAGAGAAAGAGAGAGAGAGAGAGAGAGAGAGAGAGAGAGAGAGAGAGAGAGAGAGAGAGAGAGAGAGAGAGAGAGAGAGAAAGACCTACATGATCGAGTTATCGTACGTAATTGTTGTCGATCGATCAAAAAATACGTCTACGTATAAAGATCGAAAACATAGAAGATTCTTTCGAAAAAAAAAAAAAAATAAAAAAGAGGGAAAGAGAAAGAGCAAGAGAAAGAAAGAGAGAGAGAGAGAGAGGGAGAGAGAGAGAGAGAGAGAGAGAGAAGTATCTGTGACTGTTTCTAGGAACAACTGCAAAGAGTCTTATGTAATCACTGCATTGCAAATTTTCTTTTGTACTTGAAGTTCTGTACGAATTATTAAATTTCCCAAACTAAATAACTCGTCTCTCTCTCTCTCTCTCTCTCTCTCTCTCTCTCTCTCTCTCTCTCTCTCTCTCTCTCTCCAGTGTGTGAATGTGTAAATAATAATAAAAAATATAAATAATTATAGCTTGTAAATATAATAAATATGGCGTCAAATACGTAATTAACGGAAATTGGCTATTAACATGGTGAAGATTTATAATAGAAAATAATATAATTCAATATATCAGACCGGATGTCTACAATAATGCATTATTTCTTCTACATTGTTATAGAACATTTACCAATTCTAAACTTTAAAAAGATCGCATTAAAAGGCCGATTTAGATAATTTATGTATATACCATATATCTAATTTAAGTAACTATTCATTAAATTACTAAGTAGATTTATAAACGTATACTTTTAAGCTTTGCCATTATGAACTCGCCACCACTGTCACAATCATTTCAATTTTTTTTTTTTTTAAGTATTCCTGAATTATAGTTTTATGTTTAATTAACAAATTAGAGTCGGAATAGGATATCTTGAATTTCAATTTATATCATGTGCGTACGTGAATATATAATATATATAAAACGAAAAATTGTTCAATTAAACCTTAACGTTCTGACTTTTAATTGAAAATATTGACCAGAAACGCCAACTTGTTCTCATTATACTTCGACTTGCAAGTTTTTTAGCGTCAGATTTTAAATGCTAAAATGACGTGTAAATAATAATATTAAAGTCATTCAAAACAATCTTTTCTCATCTCAGGAGAAATATAATTTTGATTACAATATTTATATTAATTATAATTGATTAATGTGTGGAATTTAAGTAATGTGTCTATATTTTCCTCACCAAGATAATTCATTTTTTTTTTGGAAAAAATTGAAAAATATATGGGTTTACAATAAAACAAGTTCAGATCTGGCTGTCTTTACTGATCGCTTGTAACTGACTCAGGAGTATTATTTTTTATTTGTAAACAATTATCGATAACGATTGAAAAGCACACTTGGAATAGAGCGCCGCACATCGGTGGTGCCTGAGAGGCACACTAGGAGCGTTAAGGGTTAACAAAACATTCGAATAGATATTATGAAATTATACAGAAAACTGTCGTATTATATTTACTTATTTTAATCATCATTTCAAATTGATATAACATACGAAGATATAATGAAATCCATTTCGAAGGATTCGTTAATATCTTTCACCTTTTTTAAAAATGTAATTCAGCGGGACGATTATGATCTATGAAGGAAATGTGAAAAAATTCGGCATCGAATAAGACACTACCAAAGG
The DNA here is from genome assembly GCA_918808275.2 of Dolichovespula sylvestris. NCBI lineage: Eukaryota > Metazoa > Arthropoda > Insecta > Hymenoptera > Vespidae > Dolichovespula > Dolichovespula sylvestris. The sequence continues at coordinate 2,987,507 of OU964969.1, forward strand.
TCGTGTTTAAAAAGGGAGAGATAATGTTAGTAACTGCATGAGATGCAATGAATAGCGAATACTTCCCACTGATGGCACGCTGGCACTGTTTTATATGTTCAGATGTTATGATTGCGGCTCCTTGAAAAATAATATTCATCGACTGCCAGTTGGATCTCGCGAGAAGAGTAACGAGGCGCCTCTAGGCGCAGACGCAACGTCATTGGATAGCTTCCCCTACTTATCCTTCTCAACCCTTTTCAGAAGGGTGAACCTAACCAGTGTCACTTTCAAAAGTTCTCTCGGACGATCAGCTGACTCCCACGGAGCTACTCTACTTCTTTGTCCTTGTCTACTGAGGCGAGTTTTGCTTTGACTTTCTCTTGGGCCATTTATTTTCTCTTCTCTCTCCCTCTCGCTTTTTCTCCTTTATTTTTTTCTTTCAACGTCATTATCGTATTACATATTGTACTCTCTTCTTTATCCTATATGCCAGTCGATCGATAGCGTTTTCTTTTTCTTTTTTCGAATCAGTTATTACTCCTTATCGAAGTGACGATTAATGTACAAAAATTTGATTATATATATATATATATATATATATATATATATATATATATATATATATAGAGAGAGAGAGAGAGAGAAAGAGAGAGAGAGAGAGAGAGAGAGAGGAAGAGAGAGAGAGAGAGAGAGAGAGAGAGAAGGATAGGTTATCAACGTTCTTTAATATTCTTCTCTCATAATTTGAAAAATCTTTAAATAAGATACTAGTTTTATACAATAAGTTTTATTTCTACCTAATACGCTTGCTTAATTACACTGAAGGGGGAAAAAGAGAAGCGAAAATTAAGATCGCCAAATATTAAATAAAATCATAGTCTTAAAATTTCCGTCGAATAAATATAGTCAATTAAATTAGATTATTCCTTAAATATACTAAATGTATTCTACAATCTTCGAAAATTCTAATCAAGTAACAATTTCCATCTTAAGTATATTATTTCTTTCCTTAGTTAAATTCGATATTTATGAATGATGACTCATGTTTAATTTCTAGCTCCAATTAAATTCTGATCAATATTTATGATGATCATGCATATTTAATTCATTTCCTAATATGTATTTATTAAGCGAATCTTTGAACGAATAAATAATCATAACCGATGTAAGTCGACTGTAGAAATAAAATAAAACTGACTTATCTCCCTCCTTCCCCCCCTTCTCCTCAACCCCTCTCTTCTTAATTTTCATTTTTAATCATGCTTATCGATTTCTTGTTTATATTCGATTGATATGAGTCAATAGTCCTTGAAGAGATCAGATCAACGTCCGCTTCCGTATAAACGTCCTGATGAGGTTGTTAGAGGTTGATCTCGATAGAGGTTGTCCGTATAACGTATAAAATATCATGAACGATATAAGAGAAGACAAGGTCGAGGTTTCGGACGATTTACATTGCTCTGGTCGTATGATTACTTGGCAACGCTCGCACGATGAAAAAAGAAAATAAAACGACGAGCAGAGGAAATGTGTGTGTGACAGAGAGGGAGGAAGGGGAAGAGAGAAAGAGAGGGGGAAAATAGAGAGGGAGAGATAGAAAGAGAGGGAGAAGAAAGAAAGAGGGGAGGAGAGAGAGAGAGAGAGAGAGAATGTCAATGGCAAGGTTATCTAAGGCCTTGCAACGAGCTCGTTTATGTAACGAGACAACTGGAGCATGTTGGTGGTGGTAGTAATAGAGTGATCAAACTTGTAATTGTACGATAAAATTAGTATAATTATATTTCTTATAAATTCGAGGATACATTTATAAGAAAAAAATTGATTCGAAAGAAATAGTGTAATTAAAAATTAGACGCAACCTTTACGTAATTTGCTATTCGATTGGTCGATAAATATTTGTCAACATTTGTCATTATTTTATATCTGAATAAATAATATTAGTATTTTTTAATAATAGAATGATCAAAATTGTAATTTTACGATAAATTCGTATAGTTATATTTCTTATAAATTCAAGGATATTTTTATAAGAAAGAATTTGATGCTATATATATATGAAATAATCTCAACTATCCGTTTTGGAAAAATTGACTGGTTTTTTCCTACTTAAAAGAAAGATAAACTCTCGTTAAATCTAAAGAAGCAAGTTTTGCCTCAATTTTTTGTGATTATTTTTAATAAGCTTAAGAATTATGCAAGAGAGTAAAACATATTTTTATCGGAATGTTTTTATTACACTGGACTTCATTACGATACGCATAATAACATTTGCAATTCCAATATTTAAATCTTATTTATTTCGCGTATCACATTATACGAAGTCAGAAATACATATTCTTGGTTAATTATTTCTACCTATTGAGGTGAATCTAATTTTACTATATGAACGTAAAGTGAAAAATAATAATAAAAAGAAAATTATCAACAAAAAAGAATAAAATGAAAAACCAAATATAAGTTTCTACTGATAAACAATTTTGTTTTTGTTTTTCATTAAAATACATTTTATTATAAATTTAAAATGAGTATTAATTTAGTCCTAACGTATGGTCACCTTCACAAGACGACAAGTAAAACATCTTTGAGAGAAGACGTTCACTATTATTCCATTCTTTTCTAATAATCTCGATGTCAATGAATATCACCGCTTGGCAATTTTCTTCAGGAAATGACGAAGAATAGCTTCGACCAGGCACTCGTTTAAAAGAGAAATTGCAACGGTACGCGACGTACTCATATTATATGTACCATTATTACACCTATAACTCATCTGCTACGTATATAATATACGTAGGTACATGCCAACATGTGTGTGTGTGTGTGTGTGTGTGTGCGCGCGCGCGCGCGTACATACATGCATACAGAGATATTTAGCTTATTCGAAAAGTTCACGATAATTGAACAACAAAGATATTAATAATTCAATGTAATAATTCATTTCGACACACAAACGTTAGATCTTGATGTTTGAAATAAACAAATTTCAAATAAATTTGAGATGATATATTTTGCATTCGTAAATAATAATACGTCAGAAGAGATAGTAGGAGAAGATTGCATGGTAATCTTTCAATTTGTTATGATGAGGTGATTACAATATTGTTACAAGTAATGACAACAAAACTATAAGGGAGAGAGAGAGAGAGAGAGAGAGAGAGAGAGAGAGAGAGAGAGAGAGAGAGAGAGAGAAGAGGGAGAGACAAAAAATAAATATTTCGAAACAATGTTTGGAGGTTGAATTTTGATCGGTTTTATAACCCGTGGAAAAAGAAAAGAAACAAGAAAAAATAAAAAAGAACCCTCGAAGCGAAAGTAAAGTGCTCTTGTGAAATATGAGTCGTCAAAACGATTAACACTAAACTTTTGAAGCTTTTTCTTGAAATTTTAATGCCCAAGAATTTGATCGATGCTTTATGCTTTCTTCCATATTTGAAAAAAATTTCTTTAATAATTAATCATAAAATTACTAAATGATAACAATTTTTATGACCGTTTAATAATAAAAGATACAATAATGTATATAATTCCATCAACTTTCTACAATTTTTGTTTCGTGGAGTTCTAATTGATTTGGTAAAAATACGCGCATAAAAACAGGAATATTAATAATTTAACATTCGGAAGAACAGTTAGAACAATCCATACATATATACAAATATATATATCCGTCATATAATATATGTATGTACGTATCTTAAACCGACAAATATATATATCCGTCATATAATATATTTATGTATGTATCTTAGGCCTTCAGTTAATTATGCAACTAGCCTAAAATATAAATTCGACCTTCCGTTGGATGGTAAAACAAGAAACTTGTACGTTGGAAGGGGAGATGTGGTCGACGGAGGGGCAAGACAAAAAAAAAGTTTTACAGTTAGAACGATCGTCGTTAACACGGGCGATCGATCGATTTCATTCATTACATTCGACAAAATATATCAGTCGTAGAGTTGCGTAGTGAGAAACATTTTTATAAAAGAATACGATGACAGATAGAGATTAAAGGAGGGGGGAGAAGAAATAAAAAAAAGAGAAAAAGAAGAAGATAGAGAAGAAGAAGAAGCGCGATAAACGGATAGTAAGATACGGTTAAGAGAGCACGATGGTCTCACCCGAGGTGGTGCGGACCAATCGCGTAGCTTCCTGCTACTCTCGCCACTCGTTGTAACGAATGGGAGAGCGGAAAGAGCAACAGACGAGACGTCGCACGAGTCTCTGGCGTTTTGATTCTAACGTTCAAGGTATGGCGCGATATAGGTATGAAGGAGGGGGAACACGAAGCATAATGCGAAGGAAAGAAACAAGAGAGAGAGAGAGAGAGAGAGAGAGAGAGAGAGAGAGAGAGAAAATTATGGCGAAAACAGTTCACGCATGCGCGTGACTCATTCTTTTAAAGCGCACGTGGGGACATAGCGAAATATAAAACGCGGGCTCGAGTCTTCTTTTTTAAGCGTATAACGTTGTTAACGTGATATTAAATTTATTTCTTCTTTTTTTTGTATTTTCTCTTCTCATACGATTTATAATTCTTATGCTGTGTTTATCGTTCAAAAGACAATAAAAGTACGTAGTATTTCTTCCTTTACGACAAATTCAATTTAAAACATGTCCAAAATGATTTTTTCCCTTCCATTATGTAAGCCGTCTCTTCCCTTTTTTTCTTCTCTACTCCTTCTTCTTCCACTACTTTTTTTTTCCTCAACTTGGACTATTCGTTCGAAGAGTATCATACGATACACGTGTTTGTGTGTGTATGTGTGGCGCGCTTATCTACGCGTTACGAGAGTGATGCAATATTAGCGAATAACTTGTTAAAGTACATAAAATTTTCTGGGAATATCATATAATTCATACTTAATTCGTATTTTCGTCGTATTAGTAATTATAATTCAAATTAAATAATCGAATTTGAGAAAATCATTTGAAATGGGTATAAAAAAAATTTTGAACTTACATTATTGTTTCCTTTCTCTTAGTAACAACGTAAACTGTAGATTGTTTGGTAAACTTTCGTATTTGTCAAAAAGAAAAACAAAAAGAATTAAAAAAAAACAATGTTTTTGTTGTCAAGTCTTAAATTAATTTTACACAACGCAACAAAAGAATTTATTTCCACCATCATTGTATTCGCGTAACACAACCATAGAAAACGAGAGAATAGTAATGGATATAATCGATACGGCGTACGTTCGCGAATCCAGCCACATATGCGTGCACGAATATGTTACGTTCCACGTGAATATCGCGTGGATGTGCGTGCGCGCGCAAGCACGCATCACGAGTCCACGATAATACTCCGTGACTAAAAACTCGTTTAATCCGTCGCACTATGCCGATTACGTGTACGTATGATTTTTTTTTAATAAATAGATAACTAAATAAATAAATAAATATATATATAAATATATGTATGTATTTTTTTATATATGTATAAGTACATACATAATACATAAATATATATAATTTAGTATTGTACGTTATATTAACCATAATTATTTATTATATATGTTATACATATTTGATAATATATACATTTCTATACTTATACACACAATTATATATATATATATATATATATATATATATATATATATATATATATATAAAATAAAGACAAACTTTAGATATACTTTAGAAAGAAAACACACACACATATTGCATGTGAACGTGATTGTATAAATCGAGAAATGCTCATAAGATATATAAGAAATTAATATGACTATTATAACGTGAATTGGGCATTTTGAATATATGGCATACTTTTTTCTTTGCAAATTGAGCATTTGTTGGATATTATTATTTAAATCACACCACAATATATATATTAAATAATGCACAGATAGCGTACGTGATTTTTCATGGATCATCTTGTCATTGAAAGGTGAATGTCATGACATAAAGTAAATAATGGAAGTTTTAATAGACTGAAGATGAAAAATAATTCTCTAGGTATAGCAACAATAGAACACACGTACACACATACTGCATATATATATATATATATATATATATATATATATATACACACATTTCGCAGCTTATCAACATTTTACAATTATCTCATTTGGAGAGCAATTATGATTGTAATATCTGTAAAAAGAAATTTCTTTGATTACTTTTACGGCTTCTAGAATACGCTGACTAATGAAACCGGTTGTCGAGAAACTTGCCACACGAAGGATACGACGAGAAAATGTTCCCGATCGATAAATCGCACGTGGAAAACTTTTATTTTCGTTTTGTTTTTCCTACTTTCGTCTTTATGGACTCATTCGATTATAAGAGGGAAGGGGGGGGGGAGGGGGAGAGAGAGAGAAAGAGAGAGAGAGAGAGAGAGAGAGAGAGAGAGAGAGGGAGAGAGAGAGAGAGGAAAGAAGAATAAAAAATAAAGTAAACAAAATTGTTAATGAAAAGTAATAATATAGACGCGAATGTTAACGGTGATTATTGCAAAGAAAGTTGTAAACGTAAGGTCTCTAGCGTAATTTCCCTTGTCGTTTTATTACAATCACCTTTCCACTTCTAGAGCTATCCAGGAAGTATTTGATACTAACTTTCGCCTCTGACGACACTAGAAATTATTACAACGTCACGCCGTTATGTAGAAATATATAAGAAATATATATTCCGTTATGTTATATATATTAGGTTGTTCGGAAAATAATTTCGAAAAAAAAACGAAAGCTGTCGAGTTTGAAGATTATATATATATTATATAAATATATTATATATATATATATATATATATACATATATATATTATATAATATGTTATATATATAATGTATAAATATACTTTATTTAAATATAGTAACGAATCTATTTCTGTTCAAGAACGTCGTCGTATGGACACATAACACTTATTAAGCATCCAATTATTTTCTTTTTTTTTTTCATCTTTCCCCCTCTCTCTTCTTTCTTTGTATTTACACATATGTATATATCTTTTCAGAAATAAATTCAGTTAAACATTAATTAAGATTTCTTAAAAAATATCACAATAGTTACATGTGTTTCTCGCATGTACAAATATCAAATTTTTATAAAAATGATTCGCCGACAAAGCGATTAAATGATAATAACAACCAGATAATAACCATAACTACTTGTAATAACTAAATAAATGTGTTTGTAATACGATTATCAATCCAAAACTTCCTTTTATTTTAAAGATAAATGAAAAATAATTTAGACAAATTAAAAATAAATAATGAAAAGATTGACTCTCTTAAGTATTAAAAATATAGATAATTCTATATTTGAACAACACATGATTTAAGGCTCGATTCACATATTTCAGTTCGACCTTCATTCCGATCGTTAGGCTACAATGTTTTTAATGTTATTTCATATAATATAAACATTTCTCTATTAGGTCTAACAATCAGTTCAGTTATCTATTCGTCATAGACAATTTCTCTAATGTAATTTACGGAGAAAGAATGTGTAATATGTCAATCGACCTTTATTCGACGTTGCTATTGTAAAAAAAAAACATTTATTTACCGAACGTTATTTGAGAGTTGTAATTTCAGAATTAAAACTTGATTGATCGGAACAAATTTAGAAAAAGAAAGAAAGAAGAAAAAAGAAAAGGGAAACTACGTTTCCAATATGATTACATTTATATATATTAAAAGAATGATTGAAATTCTTTCTTTTGTAATTCTGATATATTTTAAGTACGAATGCAAAAAAAAAAAAAATACGAAACTTTTGAGTTTCGACGGAACTCAATTATATAAAAAATTCACAAATTGAAACTTTGATAAATTTTATGTTTGATCATATGTATTTCATGACCGTTTCCTCTTTCTACTTTTTCCGATCCAAAACCAATCAGCATGATCTTCCTAATTATTTATCTTTTATTTTCCTCCAATAATTTCTCTTTTGTTTAATTATTTTATCGTTTTTATCTTTTGTTTTAATATTTATGCACTTTTTATAAAACGGCATGGTTATAAAAATTAACATTATTCCGTCACATACAATGAAACAAAAAAAAGAAGAAGAAAAATAAGAAAGAAGAAAAGAATAAAAAGAAAACAAAAGCAAAAACCGTTGATTGAAAATTGATAATATAATTGTAATTAGATTACGTAGACATTGATGACTTGTGAATAAGCGATTAAGTAGTTATATTATTTAAACGATCATTTATATGCAAACGTATCATCATATCGTTCAAAGTGTCTGAATGCTTATAAACGAACTGAGACTGTTCAAAATATATCCAAGATATAAACGTGTCAATCAGTTTGAATATGAAACGTTTCAGAAGGGATTTTTGAGACACAAAAAAAAAAGAAACAACCACGTTCAACGCGTTTATACAAGTCCGTATTGTAGTGATGTCCCTCAGTGGTCAGACCGGAAAGTAGGGAAAATATCGGTGTCTACCAAATATGACCGGAGGAGGAGGTACGGGCCATAGATGATGTATCTGCATATATAACCGTATATTACATGTAAAACTATGTTAATCAATTTAAATACGATGTACATACTTTTATAAACGTTTTCAGTATACGACCTTAATATTACAGTGCCAACAAGCTTCGTACTATATATATAAAAAAAAAAAAAAAAAAAAAAAAAAAGGAAGAAGCGCATTCGTAATATGCGCACATAAATAGTTGATATACAGTTTTAGTACGAAATATTTTTTATCGAAGTTACATATACTTTTGTGCTCTATATTATTTAATTAGTATTCTAAATAGTTTTTGTTTGTTTCTTTTTATAGTTAACTCGATCTCTCAACACAAATGTATCAGTTGGAAGTACAATCAATGAAAAATGATTTTCATTGAATCAATGAAAAATGATTTTCATTGAATCAATGAAAACATGGACAACTTACATACGTATATATACGTATACGGATCTAATCGTTATCTCACCCTCGTAATAAAGAGTGATATAATTATTTTATATCAACCGCTTATTTGACGTAATGGAAATACTACTAGTACGCGGGTTTTCTATATAAGACGATCGCGTTCTATTTCTATGAAAATTAAAAATGGTTGCATTTGAAAAAAACTACCAACTCGTTGTTAACTTAAAATTTTGATTTCCTTACGATCCGGTTTAAATTTTGCGATTTGAACTGTGGTTATCATTGTCACTATAAGTATACATACATCTTGTTGCCGTTTCTCCTATTTTAAAGTTCGATCATAATACACGATTTGAAAAAAAATGATGTTTAATGCATTTGTACGTCGTTCGAAAAACCGATTTAATATATTCGTTTGACGTATACTATTGCATGATAACGAAAAAAAACGTAGTAATATTTTCACATAACACATGTTTTTTAATAACGAAGTATCAATGAATTCATATAAATGTCGTTCATGTATATTTCTTTACAAATAAATAGAATTAAATAAATTATATAGTTATCCTTATAATAATTAAATAAATAAATAAATAAGTATAAATAGCTGATTTAAGTCGACGATCATACGAAAGATAATAAAGGTCATATGGTCATACATAAATACACGTATATCGCACTCTCTCTCTCTCTCTCTCTCTCTCTCTCTCTCTCTCTCTCTCTCTCTCTCTCTCTCTCTCTCTCTCTCTCTCTCTCTGTGTGTGTGTGTATATGTTCGTATTTAATGTTTTTTGACTAAAATATAAAAAATATTAAAACCTAGAATAACGACACTAAAAAATCGTTACATGTTATATATATATATATATATATATATATATATATATATATATATATATATATATATAAATAGAATTATAATTTTTGTCCTCTGAAAAATAATTCGATTATAAAACGGATTAGGTCTTATATCTGAAAAGTAAAGAAATAGATATTGTGCGAATAGAATTTAAACGGAAAATATACGATCGACTTCGATGCTTTAATTTGATTCTTATTTCAACCAGAAAATGGAATTTATTATTAGACAGATTTGATAGATTGGATATCGGTTTCTATAATTGTATCGTGAAAATTTCAACGAGCTAATCCTTCATAAAGTACGAGATTTGATGTAAATTTTGAAACGTTTCTTCTTCGATATCGACAAGATTTGGACAATTAAATCGATCAATTCGAAAAAAAAAAAAACACTATGACATATTAAAAACATGCTAATTTTGAATATTGAACATTATCTGGTCAAGAGTGTACGTTGCAGGTACCATTGTATGAATAATAATATCTATTGACGACATTACATTTCTATAATTTACAGTTTTATCATAAGTGACTCAGCCTTATGTCATTACACCTCATTGAAATTATAAACATATGTATCGATATATGTTGTCCTTATATAGCGTAATCTCAATCAGTCGATGAAGAAAAAATAAAAATCGATTTCTTACAAATATCAAATAGTTATTTTGCTTTGGGTTTTGAAATTTTGCGATAATAAGACCATTAGATAACCATAGTTTTCCTCATCGCCATATCGTAAATAAAATGTTTCGATTGTCCTATTGGTGAATTCGCCAAGTTTCTTATGAACGAAAAAAGGTGATTTCTATTTATTTATATTAAATTTATAACCTATGAAAATAAATAAAGAGAATTTTTGTTTCAAGGTCGACCTACCTAAATTGCATTTAAATGCATTTGTAAAATAAAAAACAGAGAGAAAAAGAAAAAAAGGAAAAAGAAGAGGAATGAAACGTGAATTTTGCGTTGAAGGACTCGTTAACAGTCTTATAAATGTATATATGCGCTGATATTTGCTTGCGTTAATCGCGACTCAGTGACCTAACCTCTACGGAAGTCTTTCGTGATTTGTATTATGGCCATTATATTACAATAGGACAGGACTTCATGTGTCTCAGAGTCTACTTTAGTGTAATATAATACATGTATACATAATCTACTGAGTTTACGCGGCATTATTGTTCTATATGTCCTTCGACGTGTTTCTACATTTTCCAAGCTTTTTTCTATTACGTACTAGAAATTTTTCTTCCCCTTTCTCTCTCCCTCACTCTCCCCTCTTTCCCCTTTCGGTCCTATAACATCCTCGATTTCATCTATAGGTTAATCGACCGATCCCCATCGATGATAATTGCCCAGGATTGACAAGCACGAGAAAGAGGAGGAGAGAAAGAGAGGAAGTGCAGATTGATTGAAATCGAACGATAAGCGAGCGAGCGCGCGCGTGAGAGAGAGAGAGAGAGAGAGAGAGAGAGAGGAGAGAGATAGGTAGAATATTTTTCAGAGCGAACAATTGACATCGTCCTCGTCGAGTTTTCTCAACGAAACGAATGTTTTCTAGATACAAACGAACGGAATCGAGCGACTAATATCAAAAAACAGAATGAGAAAGAGAGAGAGAGAGAGAGAGAGAGAGAGAGAGAGAGAGAGAGAGAGAGAAACGATGCATATGTATAGAAAAAAGGATGAATTTGGAAGGACAGAAGTGATACGTGACGACGTTCACAGCGTCGTGCCAAAAATATAATTATGTATTATTAAAAATATAAGGAGTATACGGAATTTCTTTATTTAAAATAGACTCACCTGACTCCTTCCTTTTTTATCCCTTCCGGTAATCGTACTCTCTTTCTCTTTTTGTCAATGAGCTTTCCCGTCTGTTCGTTTCAAGTCACCCATGAAACGTTGTGCGTGTCGTTGATCTTTCTGATGGCTTTTGATTTTTCTCTTTCAAATTGACTTGAAAAATGGAAGTTATTAAGAGGAAGTAGATGATGTCCTGTGGTTGAACGCTTCTCACTATCTCTCTCTCTCTCTCTGTCTGTCCGTTCCTCTGTCTTACTCTTTCTCGTTCGATGCCTGAGATAAAAGCAACAATGCAACAGCGCCGTAGAAACTGAGATGCCGGCTACACGCGGCAACGGTTAAATATAATTCCTAGACCGATGTGGCGCTGTAAGCGCAACATCTAGCGCCATCTTTTGAGGTTTGAAAAGAATATTTTAGAAAAATTTTATCCAATGAGTATGTGAGAGAGAGAAAGAGAGAGAGAGAGAGAGAGAGAGAGAGAGAAATAAAATTATACTAAAATAAAAATATGAATAATGAATTTTATCATAATGGAAAAAAAACTGACAAAAGAATTTACATACATTTCAATTTAAACGAACGTTTCATTATGATTATCTGCCTATGACATTTAAACACATTAAGCTTGAAACGATATCACGTGTGCATTTTTATATAAGCAAATGAAGTAAATAATCATGACTTAATATAATGTGAAGTTCATAGTTCGTAACAATTTTGTTCACCATTAATTTGAATGATTGGATGTTTTACGATTTATATAATAAGATAACGCAGTTTAAAGATAACAAGAGCAAAACATATTCGTTGGATTATGGTATCTATTTATAATTATCTTTTGTTCATTAATGTTCAATATATTTCGGTCGAATCGAGAAATCCTTCAAATGACGTTTTTACGTGTAAAAGCGCAGATAATGCACGTCGATGTAATTAGACTTAAATAATAAATGTTTAGAGGCGGAAAGGTAGAACGTTCGTGTTTGTTTTTTTCCTTTCCTCTGTGTTCTTCGTCTTAATCGTTTTCTCGTCTGATATTTCTTGTTTGTCGATCGTTACTTTAGATTGTTTTTGAGATATACCGACGAATGAGGCCCAGAAGGCCCTCTTTGACATATTACTGGCTGACCGTTTTCGTGTAGACGATAAACGTTTAACAGACGAACGATCTTTCACGATCGATGATAGATTCGATGCTTCGTTAGGTTCCTTTCTATTCATCGAAACCATTTCACTATTTTTTGAGGCAACATTAGAATAATTTATAAAATAAGAAGCCGCGGGTTTATTTGAATGATCGTTAATAAAATAGGGTTGAAACGAGTGATCGTTATGATATCCATGATGGCTAGGATGATGATCAGAATGACGATTAGTATTATGAGGAGGAGGATGTTGAAGATGTTGATGATGTCGGTGATGATAATGAAACTGTATATGAGGCATATGAGGAATAAAGTGATGCTCTCGAAATCCCCGTACTATGCTCTCTTGCATTTGCTTCCTTTTGTTCCAAATTCTCTCGAAGATTCCAATGGAAACGGCGGTAATGAGGCCAACTATTAGTATTAAAAAGGCCGAATAAACATCGGCGAATCTTGCACTGTTAAACGTTGTTGGTGCTTTGCACGTTGGCATTTCCGGTAACATTCTCTCGGCTATTCTTCGAAGAACGCCGTGTTCTTGTATACGTAGTATACTGCAAAGATAAAAATTAGTATAATTTTTAATGTTCTTTCGATAAATAACTCTCTTTTTCTTTTTTTTTTTCTTTTATTTACTGCAAAAGATAATATATAAATCAATCTGACAGTTGATTACGAAGTTCAGTAGCGCCTGACTTACCTCAAATTGATAATTTTTTTATACGGGCAAGTATTGGCCATAGGTAAAGCGACGAGAGTAAACGTCTGGGGCAAAGGGAGTTCCCTTAACGAACATCTTTCTTGAATGAACGTTGTACGTAGAGCACGGCGTGCCAGAGTTGCGCTAACGAAAAATCCGTAACGTCCTTGAGCGGCTTTCATGAGGCCAGTCGTCGCTCCCAAACGAGATTCGCGATTGTTGAAAGCTTTTATGTATAGTTGACGAAGGTGACTGTCGTTAACGTTCTACGAGAATTTTGATAACAAAAAGAAAGTAAAAAATCTATGTACTTATTAAGAACTTCATACCCGAATGTATTCGTCATCCGTAATACTGTATCCTAGTTTGAAATTATTAAACAAGAGATCTGTAATCGACCTTATTCCACTGGCTTGTACAGATAGAATGGAAGTTATGAAACCAGCGTAAGCATTGTAAGTGACCAATGCAAATACTAGGCTAAAAAGTAAGAGAGTCTTTCCCGATGGACTTTTTGGTATCCAAGGTGATCCTACGTAGGATAATGTAAACGCTATATTTTAATTGGCTTTCTAATCATCTTTTAGAATCAAAATAGATAATCAGATTGTTATTAAACCTTGCATGCACATGATACTAATGCACCAAAGTGCTGCTTCACCGAGTCCAACATTCTTTTCTTCTTCAGGATGTAAAGTTTTTTTAGCCACGTAAATGATTGTTCCCATTGAAAGTAAGATGAGCAAGTATGTGGCTGCTACACAGCCAAGTAATCGATCATTGAATGGCTGTAAAAATATGTCTCTCATGGTACCGGTTTCCAAGGGATGATAATATACATTTCTCCTGTAATTAACGTAAACGAACAAATTTGTCAATTGTTAGGAAAATATATATGTTAGATACCAACATGTATCGAATAAGAGGATGGCTGAATGCCATATCTCCTAATCTTTCTTCATTGATAGTTATGTATCCTAATCCAACATCTACAGTGCCAGCAACCACGTCACCGAGAAGATTGCTCCAAACCTTGTTTGTCAGAGTACCGAGTTTATCGTGCGGTATCAATTCCATGCTGGACACGAAGGAAATAAGAATTTATTTGACAATATAAAACATAATTATCGAAAAATTATAATATTTGTTTTATCTTGTTTATTTATTCATTTTATTATCATTTATATAGAAATTGTGCATAGAAAATTATATTAAAAAATAAAATGAAGAATTTCCATAGGCAAATATAATTAGAAAAATAGGTGAAGATTAAATCTTTATACCTTGCATTTAGATCGTGCGTTACAGAATCAGCAAAATCTAAAAGAGGTGCGATATCATTGACCTCGACTTCGTCGGTAATGTCTGTCTGGCCATCATTTGTACCATTTAAAACGCCAAATATGATCGGCCAACCTTTGAAATCTTTTCTCAGTTTCACACTCATTGGATTCTTTAGTAAGAATAATCCTGGACACCAAGACCCAAGGGAATACACGACGAGACTGGAATTGTCGGAGTTACGAATTTTATAAACGTGCAAAAAATGAAAACACATCGTCCGGTTTTCCCGAGCAATGTAATCCAGATTCATCGTTCTATCGGAATTTCGTCGTTCCGGTAGATTTTGAAAATTGGCAAGTTGGTTGTATTGTCGGAAATTCGAGCACGTTCTGTAATATGAAGAAAAGAAAGAAAAAGAAAAAAGTACTTAAGTGTCTTTTTTCTCTTTTCTTTAAAAAAAAAAAAAAAATATTCTCATCATAGATTTGATATAATTGTTGTAGAAATATTTAAAATTTTCGTTAAAGTTATTAATCATACTTTAGTTAATCGTTTTTGAACGATCGTATTAGGGAATATTACAGAATGAAAGTAGTCGCGTTTAGGAGAGGAGGAAGAGTGATAGAGAAAGGATAGAAAGAAAGAGAAATTATTCCAATGGGAATAATTTATATGTAGATATACAATATTACTCGTCGCAATAACATAGAAGCAATTAACCTTGGCTATTTTTATCGACATATAACGATTTCTAATATCTAACCTGTTCCGATACTTCAACGTCAATTCCCACATAACGTCCTGTGAATTTGAAGAGGTTGCAACCACCACATCGCTGTCAATACCAATATTGAGATCCTTCAGAATGGCATCGATGGTGGTATCTGTGTTTCTAGCCGTGATCATAAACCAAGACACATAATAGTTGAACAATAATTTCTGCGAAGCCTAACGATCGAAAGAAAATTTGTGATATATGCAAATGAAATAAATCCAATAGCTATTTCGAGATATAATATATCTACCACATGGAGTACGTTATCCGAGGAAGTCAAATTGAGTCCATCTAAAAGTACTATAGAACCAATTCTATGTCGTCTTATCGTAAGCGCGACTGGTATATTTGGATTTGTGGCCGATTGAATAGACACGCTGATTCCTCTTTCAGCAAGACAAGTCATTAAAGGTCGAGCGTATCTCAGGACACAGTCTACGTGCGATAATATTGAATTTCATTTTGGCATAGTATAATAATACTATGATATCTAAGACAATAGTCTTAGATATTAATAAATATTTCTCGTTATTAAAAAAGATTTTAAAGTAATTAAAATTTATTTAAAATTTCACTTGATCTTGCCAGGCTAAATGTCGGCTATTTGAAGCAAATAATTAACTTTTTACATAGTATCAGACTTATTTACACAGTAACAGACCGTCAAGAATTTATTTCTAACAACAGTCGTATAAATTCTTATTAATGCTCTATCTATTGATTTTCCCTTATCGAAGAAAAATGCGATAGTTTTATATGAAATTAACAGATTAATATGTCTCGTTTTAATAATTTTTGCACAGAAAGAGAAATCTCTTAGAAAGTACAAAGTGCAATATGGAAAAATGTTTACACGTGCAAAGATTAAATTTATGTTATACTTACTCTTTGAACTGAGATTATCGAAAAGTACAATTTGATCCCACGATCTCCATTTAGCATATTCGATCATTAATTGCAACGTTAATGGCGATGGTATAACGCAATTATTTGCGAAGACGAAGAAAATAGACGAGAGCATTAATAAAACTGTCTTCATTTCTTTTTTTTTCTCCTTTCCACCTTTTATTTCTCGAGCACACGTCTTTAACAATCGTCGGCGACGATAACGACAACAAAAATCGAACTCTTAGCGAAATCGGTTTCACATTACTTTGTACGAAAGTACATATATACGTAAGCTATATAGAACCAATTATCTACGTTCGTTTTTACTACCTATCAACTTAATAATTTCGCTTAGCGTGAGTTGTTCTAAAATTAGAAATTCAACCGAAGCAAAACTAAACATTTAAGATAGGTCGTAGTTTATCGCATTAGTTTTTAAATAAAGTATTACAGTTTTTGTTGTTATTTCGAGATTGAGATTGATCGTATATATATATGTGTGTGTCTTAATAATTTTGTTTAGCTTCCTAAAAATAAAAATAATTATTAATCATAATATCCTCCCGTTCCCGACTTACCCCGTTATCGAGTGTGTGTGTGTGTGTGTGTGTGTGTATGTGTGTGTGTGTATAAGTATTATATGTATATAATATACAACGATTATATCACCAGTAAATTAAATATAAGGAAATGTAAAAAAGAAAAAACAAAGATTAAGATGATCCGTCTGAGCACAAAGTGGCGTTACTACTGATACACCGAGAATTATTTTCCTTCGGATGATCACGCTAACATGAACTGTGTCAGAGGGCGATCGGTCAGAAACTAGAGATCATCTTGTAAAAGTCGATTCAATTGCTTTCTCTCTACCCCATTGAAACTATCCAATAGAAATGAATTGATCAGATAGAGATCATAAAAACACTTTCATTTTTTGTACGAGCAAATTAATTGATTGAATGTCGTCTCACAATGGTCATTAATGATAATCCCATGGGACGTAAGTTACAAGAGCGGAAAAAGTAAAATTGTCTATGTCGCCTAACGACGTTGCCAGCGAAAGGAGACATAACATTATTATTTATTTCGTGACTGTTCGTATTTTCGAAATTACTGTCTTTTCTATTAAGATACACCAACTATTTTTATTTTCGTGCACATCCGATTTGCAATCCAATCCTTTACTGAAGCTCGAAGTTTTATGTTGAGAAGGAACTAAAACCATTTTCTTTTTTTTTCTCTCTTTTTTTTTTTATAGGTGATTTTTCCGACAGTACTTCTTGCCTATAACATCGTTAAAGAATACAAGGAACATGTGCTGAGTTGGCTCTTAACAATCGCTTAGAATTTTTTATTTGACGTGCATCAATAAAAATAATAATCGTGTGTGACTTTCGTCGAAAGATATCAAATAGAAATGGTTCGATATCTCTTGAGTCATGCTTACTGATCGAAAATTTATACGGTAGCATTGGGTAATGTTTCATTCAATTAAAGATTAACGATTACACAATTAGAATATTTCATTATTAATTTGTTACTTAATCATTAGTTGGATTAATGATTAATAATTGAATTTTTTATCGTCCTAAGAATTGTTTGCTTTTATATATTTCTCCTCTTTTGTCGTTATGATCATATAAAAATGAAATAAAATGATAAATGAAATGAATAAGTGATTCCAAAGAATGGTTATGGCTATCAATGATTCTATTTTTTAATCATACGTTTTGTATTTTGTAATCAAATAGATTTAATGACTTGAAGCTCGTCTACGATGTATTATTTAGAATCATTGACAAAATTAATCGTAAACGGGGCGTGAATGATTGATTAACTACCATTAAAGTTATATCGAATCGTTAATTAAATTAAATAGTGTCGAACAATTTAATAAGTTTTTATATACAGATATGATTATCGATTGTATTCTTTAATCAATGATGAAAATAATTGAACACCAAGAATTATTCAATATCGATAATTTACCGTCAGAGGAAAAACTCGCTTGGTAAAAAACACAATAGAGGATCTATTAATAGGACATTTTAATCATTTCCATTTTTTTTCTCCCCCATTGATTTTTAACAATGCAAATAGCACCATACAACGTATAATTCAAAAACTACTATTATTATTGATTTCGTCTTATCTCGGAACGTCGCATTAGCGAGAAATTTAGTTCTCAAGAAGGCCGTGTATGGCGTTAACGGCGTTTCGGATCAATCGTATTCAGTTCTAGGAAGAGAGAAGGAGATAGAAAGTAAAACGGATAGGTAACGAATTCTAACAACCCTGAAAAAAGATATTACTTTATTAATCGAAATAACGATTAAATTTCGACGAAGTGTCTGCCTTTAGAACGTTGTCACGTAGATTTTTTCGGAGTTATTTGAACGATATAGGAAAGGAAGAAGAAACGAACTACGATTTCATTCATGATTCTTCGCAAAACGATCGGGTGTGTTCGCTCACATCGACGAAAAACATTTCGTCGAAAATTTGGTGCGTATATTGCATGTGAACTTCCTGCAAGGATAATAATTATGATGATGTATACTAATTATGCGAAATTTAAGTACAGGAAAAAATTAAAGCCGGTTGTCTTGTATTTATTTATATTATGTTCGTTTCTCTCTCTCTCTCTCTCTCTCTCTCTCTCTCTCTCTCTCTCTCTCTCTCTCTCTCTCTCTCTCTATCTCTTTCTCACATGTGCGTAGAATTAAGGCTACTCACCAACCAATAAGTTTACGTCATAAATTTTCTTAATTACGATTCTCAAATCATTTTAACGTTCAGGGTTACATTCAGGGAAAAATAAAAAGTGAAAACAACGACTGTTCTTTTTTTTTCTTTTAAACAAGGTTTCTCTTCGTGTGAAAATTGTTTTTGAAAATCACCTTTTTTACTTTTTTTTTATGCAATATTTACAAGATACTAATATTTTTTTACAATAATTTTTACAATATTTTTTTCTTACAAATCAATAATCATCATTTTGTTTCTGTCTTTCATCTTTCGAACGAGCCTTCGATTCCGATCATCAAAATTCGTAGAAAATTTTATTCGGAAAAATTTATATGGCAAATTGTCAAACATATTTTATATCGTGCTTTTCATGGTTGACTTTTTCGAAATTTTATGAAAAGTGCTATAGTTCTGAAAAGTATTGTATCCAAAATATTGACGATCGAAATTGATATAAACTTTTTTTTTTTAATACTAATATCATGATAATGTCATTTTGTGCCAATCATCTTGTCGTATATAATCATTTGATTTGTAAGTACTGATACAATCGACAAATTGTAATACTCAATTAATTTACCATTTACAATACCATCACAGATTTATCACATGATTAGAATTGTATGGTTAGTTATATTACTTTAAGAAAATCACATGTTAACTGCGTTTAATTTTACGTATAAGTAAAAATCTTATTTATATAAGAATTAACATAACAATTTATTACTTTTGAAGAAACTAATAAATTGGCAAGTTTTGTTGGGGAAATTTAAAGATTTTACGTAACTATGCTTTAAGAGCATTTAGTTGGTTGTATGATATTTTAGTTGGATATAAATTATTCAACATTAAGTAAATTTGTAATCTCGCATGTTCATCTGTTGTTTGTAGCAATTTTTCTCATTATTTGGTTTTATACATTGAAGGAAGTTTTAAACAACTTATCTTCTTGTATTATCTGTTATTTTTTTTTCTTTTTGCATTAAACGCTCTTTATACCAATACATATTTCTTTTATTTATATGTAGGTACTTTAAAATGTTTCGCTTTTCTCTTTTTTTATGCACCTATAAATTTGTTTTTTAAAGCGAAACATATTTCAAAGGCAAAAAAATCGTGTACTTTTCAAATTATATAATATATTTATGTAGAATTCTGATTACGACGTATAATAAATGTAATAGAAGGGAGGTAATTTATATTTCTCACATTGCTAATTGTTAATTTGTTTTTGGCTAAAAGGTAGCTTTGAGTGGTCATAATGTGTACTTAATATTTTTCTGAAGTAATATTATTACCTTTTTATCCTATTTATTTTTGTATATATTATTTTGTGTGTGTATGCTGTATATGTGTATATATAGTGTGTATATATATATTGTAAAGTTGATTCATGTCTATGTTTTGAAAAAATTCTCCTCTTGTTAAAATAATTGCTTTTAGTATATACATAATAATCCCATGGTGGGTTCCAACTGAACTTTAAGATTTTGTAGGAAAATTTAATTCTAAAAAAAGGTTTCCTATAAACATCCATAGAAATTTCTAGGAAATAATCCTTTCCTTCAAAAAAAAAAAAAAAAGGAAAATGTATTAAAATAAAAGTTGTAGAGAAAAGATTATATTTCAAATAAGATCATAATAATTGCGATACATTTATGGTTCTGGTTTTGAAATAACTGGTTTTAAATGTTCAAAAAAGTGATTTTTTTCGGTTATCCATAAATAATCTTATGCAAAATAGAACCTTTTTCCTTGAGGTGGTAGAGTTGCGTACATGTTATGTCACTCGTGTCCGGTAGAAAATCGTCTTCCTGCGTATGGTAATTTGGCGATCGGGTCACTGTTAGCGCGTAGAATATTTCGTCCCTTCAACGTGCTAAACCACAGCGTCAACCCATCGCATTAATCTATTCCTAGATACCATGAATATATAGATAACATCCAGCTAATTATCCAGCAATTACAGAGAACCTCATAAGATTTGTTCTTGAAAGGTTGTAAGTCTTTTTAGGATAGTTTCCTCATATAATAGTATCAGTCAAAAATTGATTAATAATTTTCTTTAAAATTTCTAACGTTTTTTTGTCAAATAAATAATACACGGACACTCATTATAATAATGACATTAAAGAGCAATGCGTTAATAGCCGGCAAATATATAGGTCTATTTTTTGTTAAAACACATAGACGTTTGCGAAAAACAAGATCATTATCGAACAACTTGTCTGTATTACGAGGACCTATTTGCAACGTTAGAATAACAGAAGAAGTGGGAGGTATTTTGTGAGGATAAGTATCATTACGAACAATCAAGAGATACTTCGTCGTAGCATAGATAAAGAGGGGCTACGTATAATTGATTGAAAATGTAACTTACATGGATCAAAATATGCGACAAGTAGACGAAGTTGAACAAGAATTAATAATATGACTACATTCCTTATAAATATTCTCTCTTTGCATTAATTTTGTCTACCCAACGTTGATCAACTTATTCTATTTGAAGTCATATATTTTCTTCCCAATCAAAAAAAAAAAAATAACTACTGTTTGAGGTTTCAAATACTGCATTTATTAATATGAAAAGATATATTACGTTGACTTTCATTTTTTATCATTCACAGATATTCTATTTGCTCTCATCTTACGATAAAGTTTCATCGTATAAATAATCACAACAAACGAAAAAATGTTATTAGTAGTTGCTTGTTTGTTTGTTTGCTTCGAGATAGAGAAAGATAGAGATATCGTTAGCTATTAACGCTTTTAATATACATATCTATTAATATTTTTCTATGCAAGATAAGCTCGAAGAAATAATATAAGATATAGGAGAGGAAAGTAAATTTAAATGAATCCAGAAAAAAATCTAAATTTGAATGAAACGCGACGGATACGGACAAAAAATATTTAACAGTAACCTGAATAATAAAAATTATGTCCTTCATCTTGATCTTTCGTAATGGTATTATTTATCGTAATGACATTCAGTCGATAGATACGGTACATCTTTTGCATAATTTCGTATCCGCGAAACTAAAAGAAATACGAGTTACTTCATCGTGTAAACAATGAATATCAATGTATAGCCTTATTTTCCCAACGAAACAACAACTAGGAACTTTTTCTTGACGTTCCGTATAGCGATCATATCCAGTATCGAATTAATATTATCGATACGAGCCCGCAAATGATGATACCTTATCAAATAATACCTAAGTCATAAATATCAAAAATATTGATACTGTTTTGATACTCCTATGAAAGTATCGATAACCATTTGATACTTCTATGAAAATGTAAAGATGAGTGACTTCGTTTTTTATTATTTGTCTTTTGTTTCTTAGAGTTTAATTTACAAGTCTCTCTTCATTCGTTTATCTATCGATGATACATCAATCGAAATGAATTATCAAACGTGCCCTTTTCGATTTAATATCGATTGAAGAAGTATCGCTATCGAAAAGTGATATTAAGTATTAAAAATTGATGTTAAGTAACTAAGTAATTGATATGAAAATTGTTATTAAGTATTTAAAATTTCAATACGCATCGATACTTCCCATTGAATACTTTGGTATTACATGCATACATATAATTGCATACTTATTGGTATTGCATACTTACATATACTTTGGTATACTTTTGAAATTGATTGAATATCACGAATAGTATCGGTGTAGGTTTGATCATTAGTTCCATATATCTTGTAAAAGTCATCGCTTGTTATAGAATCTGTTTCTCTAGATTTTTGTTGTCAACAACAAATGTTACCAAAACAAAAAGCAAACACTTGGGCACAAGTGGCAACATAACAAATAGCTCTCCTCCATTGCCTTAAAAACAAATAGTACATAGTAGACGGCACAAAACTATTGATTATATTTATTTTTAAGAGATTTTCAAATATCATCTGAAATCACGTAATAGCACGTACGTATGACGTAATATTAATGTATTTATATTTATATTTTTATTTTAGAGGCTTATGAATATTTTATTTCATTTATTCCTATGATATTACGTCTCTCAAATTAATTTTTTTTCGTTTTTTTTTTTTTAAGATTGTTAAAATCTTAAGCAAAAAATCATCAAATCTCCATTAAAAACAACATTAAAACTTAAGGAAGTTTTAATATTCTTTTCTTGGAAATACATCCAAACTATTCATATTCAAATTAGATTACACGTGGTAAAATCGTTTCGTTGATATTAATCAAGTGTTTTTTGTTATTTTTGTTTTTAATTTTTATTCATGAGTTTACTTTTCTTGTCATGTTTTATGTTTTTTTTTTCTTTTTTTCGTTGTACAACAACATGATAATAATATGTTATAGGTAAGAATCTTTGTTAGGTATTCAATTAATAATTTATTAAACAATTCATTGACATATTTCATGATCAATCACGCTCGACAATTTAAATTTTATTCGTAACGATGATAATTTCTATAGAATAATTAATAGAAAGATTTGCGAATCATTAACAAATTGCTCCGTATACACATCGCAAATCGATTTATTTATTTTGTATCTTGGATGCTTCGTGAATTATTGCCAAATTATCTCGTAGACATAATATATGGAAATATGTATATTCATTCATAGCACAGGTTTATAAATTTTTATGAATAGATAAGAGATATAACATAAATCAATCGTAATTTGATCGTGAAGGGGGAAGTAATTTTATATCTTTCCTGCAGAAATGCGAGATAATTAAGGCAATATACTTTAATCCTTCGTTATTATTTAAAAAAATATAATCTACATAGTATATATATATATATATATATATATATATATATATATGCATATGTATATTGCATCGACATATATTTTTATACGATGTACATATATAAATATAAACAAAATAATGACTTCAAACCTTTAATTAAAAGAATTAAGGTTTCTAGGCAATAATTGATTGAACGTAAATCAGCTGTTGTGCGAGTGAGAATAATTCCGAGTAACGGGACATTTATGCCTACAGCTATTGGAATAGAAAAATGTCAATGTAGACGCGGTACAACTATTTTCAAAAGTAGAGCAGTTTTTTTATTCAAATTTGTTGATATCTCAATGATGTCGGGTCACAAGTAAGTCTTGGTCGGTGAAAAGAAACATTTCCTATACTAACCGGTACCGTTTGATAACCTTATTTACCTCAAGATATCGAAACTCTCCAACCTCATTTCTTAAACTTCGAACGGTCCATTCTTCTTTCATATGACATTTAATAAGCGTATTTCTTTTAATCTTTCATTCTTTTTCTCTTTTAATCTCTACATTTTTTCAAATTCCCCTGTTAAATACATCATCCGATTTCTACTAACAGATATTTCAAATATCTTTACAATTTCCAAAATATTCTTATATAAAAAAAGAATTTCAAGAGACTCATTCTCTTTTCATAGCCTCCTTTGAATATTTTTACAATTATTCAAAGCGTCAGACTATTTTTCATATTTTAATTAGTAATTATAATATTAAAAGATACAGAAAGAAAAGAAAGAGAGAGGGGAGATAGAAAAAGAGGAAAGAATTGTAAAGCTATTACGATCTTATAAAACCAAATTACGATTTCATGGACAATAACTTTGAGATATGGTCGAAGAGAAAGAATCTCATTTACATCGTAGTTTAATTTACATTATAATTCGGTTAACTCGCTATATAATTAAATTTGTGACGAATTTTATTTAGTACATATATGTTCTAACCTTCGACAGATTTTAAATATTTCAACACATTTAGGCGATCTGTGGTTTCTTATTATCCTTTTTTTTTCTTTTATGCTCTATATTTACTAATAGATATGCAAATAGTTAGAATTCTATGTCAATTCATAAGAAAAAAACTGTCAAACCTATTATTTATACGAAAGAAACGAACTTTAACGATTCTTATCAAAAAGGAAAAATTTTGTAAATTGGTTTGTCGATTATATCTTAGAAGTTACATGTATGATGCGTTAAAAATGGACAAAAATTTCAGGATAATTTTAATACGTTTAAACGAAGCGATAAAAGTAAAAAATGAAAACAAAAAAATATTGGCCTTTTTAATATTCCATCCCTTGGATCGAAATTTCTAAAATGGAAAAATAATTCCAGTTCGATCATGATTAGTTTTTCGATTTATATACCTCTGTTTGTTATTATTAAAAAAAAAAAGAGGGGAATAACCAGTAAAAGGGAGAAGAAAACCTTGAAAATATCGCGCTAAGTTCGAGCTCGGACTAACAAAAATTCAATATTGTCCTATCCAATAGAAGTTTATGCATGACAAATATTTGACAAGAGAGATACGTGTGACAACGAAAAATGAAGAAGAAAAAAGGAAGGTAGGGTCTCCTATGTTTCGACATACCCTAGTGACTTTTCTTGATTATATTTATCGCATATTACTTTTCTGATTGGAGAGTTGGTCAGGTTTGGGAGGTAAATTTCGAGATATCCTTTTTTTTCTTTCTTTTTTTTTCTTTGAGACACATTCTTGCCCTCCATCACTCTTGCCTTCTTAGAAACGTTCGTGAGTGAGATGAAAAATTGAAATATATGATCAGAGAATGAACGTCATCGTGTTAACATTATATCTTTTATGGTATCATTCATGTTAAACGTGGCATCCTACTTTGCAACGGATTGTTTATTAACTCAGTATTTATTACACACATACACAAATAAACAAGCACACATAATAAATAATTTATATAAATAATAAATTGATTTAATTTTAATTTAATTAACTTATTTATTTGTATAATCAATATACATCTGGTAATAACATTATGATGTAGATATGAAGTGGAATATTAACAGTGGGCTCATAAATCCTTCGTCGATCAAAATGGCGATCTCTTTTCGTTTAGTTCATTTTTTCTTATCTCTAAATTATTTACCTCGTTTATGATTCGTTCGCATGTCGTCGACCCCTTTGTTTCTGTGTCAAAAAATGTGTTACCCGAACGGTTTATTTGCGAGCAATGATGTCGTAAAACGTAACGTCCATCTAACGGAAAAGTTATATCTAACTCTTTGTGACTGTCAGTGTAAATAAGAAAAAACGAAAGCAATGCATTTTAATGAACTATAGATTTGTAGGTCATAGCTTCTTTACGATTTTCATTTTTCAATTATGTCTTAATGACGGTACTAAATTTTTTCCGAGAATTTCGATTTCTTCGATATTTCTTAGTAACAGAAATATTCAAAAATGTTTTTCTTCGTAATTTAAAATCAATTGATTTTATATTAAAAAGGTTATGAGTATGGTTATTAATTATAAATGAATAATAAGGAAGATTATTATAATAACAATATATATTGTTATTCATTCTAAAGGATTACAAATACCGTGAGACTTCCTCTTATTATAAAACTTTCGTAGAAATAAAGACAAAGCTTGATAGCGAAATTGCCACCATGATTACGAAACTTTTTTAAATATACGCGTTAGCAATGATAATGATAACTTACAGTATGAATTAACCTATTTGAACTTCTTAATCACGCACACTACTATTAGAATACTTTTCGCTGTACGGAATTATTGGAATTAATTTTCTATAAACTCTTGCATATTTTCTATGTTCTATTTAATTTTTTCTATTTTCACATCGTTATAACAATTGTCTAACAAGATGGAATTTATATTTTATTTAGATTTTTAAATAGGAACTATATTTTCTTCCTTTATTGCATATTCTTAAATTGTAATTGTATGACTTTTTAAACACTTTCTATTACATGATTTCATTTATGCAGATTATTTCTTTAGGGTTTTTCTTCCAAACTTTTTAACGATAGAGAAAAGAAACTGCTTTACGTAAAAAATAAGAAATAAATGTTATATAAACACAGACTTATGCTTCATTAAAAAGTTTTAACAAAAATTAAATTCTTATTATTATATTGGTACTGCGTATCGACGATCTATTGTGTTTACTATTATTGTTCCATTTCAAAATGTCCATCATTTACATTGCATCATAATTGCTATTGAAAGGCTCTTTCTTCGGTACTGTACGGACTTTGTTAAGACCATACATTATTGTTATGGATAATAAAAATACCTTCTTTTGTAAACGTTGCTTCATCGATCCATAGTACTATCAATGGAAAATTATTATTTTCTTCGACTGAATAAAGGTATTATTTTTTTCAGAGTTTACTGCCATACGATAAATATAATGGCGTATTAACCCTAGTTGTGCTTGTGGGGTTGCGCCTGTAGGACACTCCAGACCAAATTTGAATTAAGTTAATATAATTTACGTATTGCATGAATAATAAATTTTGTTTTTATAATGATAAAATTAGATATGCGTTTTCAAATCTACTGATTATCATTTCCGAAGTGTCGAAAAATATACAGTATTTTTTGTTTCACAATTATTCATTCTGTATAAATGAGAACTGTTCAAAGCGCCTGGGCTGAAACACACTCCAAGTGCACAACTAGATTTAATAATACAAACAAGTTCGTTATCATTTCATTTAATTTTTCTTATAACTTTTTAATAAAGTATTTGTAGGATTATATTTATATAACATCTTTTTCCCATTTCTAATCTTAAAACATATTGGCACAGTTCGGTGGAAAATACTTAAAACACATATTATATAAATCGATCTTGAATGTTATTATCTTTTTAACATGATTTGTTTGAAAAATATATATATATTGTAAAAATTTAAAAGAAATCATTTCGTGGACTAATGTTTTACTGTTTACATGAATCCTTGCTAAATGAATTCTAATCACGTGATTATGCTTGTGAATGTCACTTCAAGATATGTGGGTTGCATTTAATTTTTACATTTTATTACATTACATTTTGTTACATCAATGTATTTGTTAACAAGGATTAGTACAATCATTTATTAACGCACGGCTGCTACACCCCACCAATGACTTTTTACGTTTATTCACTACTTTAACAGATAACTTGTATATATATAAAACCAGTGATTTACATAATGCAACGAAGTATCAAATGTTACGTTCTGTTACCGGTAAAGTATACGTTCGATCCATGATAAAAATATAGCCAGTTTGCTGTAAGGTGTTCGATTGGTCAAGCTGAAATGCAGCCTAGTGTTCTGATTGTCCATATAATTTGCAATTATTTTTCGGTGAGACCGTCAAAAAAAGATAAATTTTAGTTGGACTTATTTAAAATCCTTGCGTCTTGAATGTCTTCAGGAATCATATCACGACCGTCCCAACCCCAAACAGCATCATTGTGCGTGTGCTCGTGTTGATCTTCGATAAGTTGGTACTTCGTGCCATCTCTCCCTCGAGCTGCTCGCTTCTGAATCAAAAGGAGAGACTCTTTTGATATCATAGGTACAGCCGAATTTAGCGAAGTCATAACAGGGTAGGTATTGATTTTATACGAAATGGAAAGTTTTCGAATAACTATGCCCAAAGAGTAAATTTAGTTAGATATAATAATCATTATCATTAAATATTGAGTAATTTTTAGGCTAGCACGTTTATATATTAGTACATAGTAACATGTTTCTTCGTAGCTTTGTTATGTTATTACTACTTTATTTTTATACGTATTATTGTGTGTGTGTGTGTGTGTGTGTTTATATGTGTGTGCGTATAAGTAGATGCAAAATAACTCCAATGGAGTTCGAGAAGAATATCAACAATATTGTTTTGAAAAGAATCTCTTATTACTAAAAAAAATTGTTTCTTAATGTATATAATAAGTATAAGTAATCATAGTTGTCATAATGCAAGTCATACATTAATATGAATTGTTTACATGCCAATATACTCTAATTTTGTTTTGATTTTGACTTTCTATGCTGTGACTTTTATTCCATCATAAATTACCAGTGCGTATCAATATTGTTCGTATCTAACAAAAATTTGATAAATCAATGGTATATTTCTGGTAAACGATAAATTTATGATAATAAATTTTTCGTTATTATAGATATTTATATAATGATTGATTTTAACTCGAGTCTTCTTTTAACTTGCGCATTCTTTTTACTTGAATATTCTTTTCACTCGCTTTTGAATCTTTTCTTTTTTTTTTTTTTTTACATATCCGCCATAGAAGTCACACATAATTCGAGGAAGAGAGATGGTGAACAGCCTTTTACTCTATCCCTCGTAAACTTCGTAGTCGTTAAAGTGGTAGTGGGTTAGTCCAACGGCCAATGATAATAAGTAGGACGTACTTTCCTGCGCGTCGGTATTTTGTAGCAAGCTCGCCTTCAACTCAGATCATTTGGTGTTCGCTATTAGGAATCATACGTACTGGTCGGTCTCATTGAGTGTCTTCTCTTTTGCGTTTTTAATTTGTCCCTTTTCTTTATTTCCAATCGTTCGTTATTATTTCATTATTCAGATTATTATTAAAGAAAGTTCGTTTTCCGAGTCCGTTATTTCGAAATTCGGGTTTTTAGATTGAAAATAACCATTTGTTAATTTCGTATTCTTTACGTCCCAGAAGTTCTAAGAAGGACTTCGTACTTGGATCATCGATATTTCTTTGTAAGTGTTTCATCATTTTATATTTTTTTATTTAATCTATTCATTTTTATCATTAACAAGTGGCTATTCCGAGCACATGATTTGTTCAGATATTTTCATAGTTATTGATTAACACGACAATGTACATAATAACATGCGATATGGGACCTAGTAAAATTACGATTTTTGTAGACAATTGTGTTTAACGAGATGACACACCTCTAGACAGACACACCTGATTTACATTTACACGACAAGTTTTTATTTGTTAATGTTAATCACATTGCTTCTATAGCTGTAGAACTTTGCCCTTTACATTAGGCCCCCACAACAGGCCTTTGCCCTGTAATGCCCTTTACTTCCTTTCCTTTCCCTCTCTCCTATTCGTGTAAGTGTGTATTACACATTACTGTTAATAGTGTAAATTTATGCGTTCTTATTATTTTCGACCTTCTCGTCATTTTCATAAATAATTATTTAGTATTATTTACATCAAAACATATATCATATTTCTGATCACCTTCTTATCTTGTATGTTATATCAAAAGGAATCAACATATACGTCGATAAGAATAAATGCGTTTTACACTTAAAAGTTTATGAAAAAAAAGAATTTTTTTAATAAAAAGTTAAATAATAAAAAAATTTATTTAGAAAAAAAAATTTCTCATTTAAATTAATTTTTTGTCTTAAAATATCGAGTGAGAGTCAAAGAATTCAAAATAATGATCCTTTATCAGTTTATTTAAAGTTATCTTTGAGTGACAGCTTACCTTATTGTTGTTTCACAAGTATTAAAGTGTTTTAAAATATAGCATACAATTTAGAATTATTAATTGTTGTCAGAAGCGACTTTTATTTCAAAAGTAGGCCACTCGAAGTATATTTTTTTAATACGAAATTAACTATAATTATTTTAATGTGTTTTATAGTTTTTAACATAAAACATCATTTTATCTTTTGTTATTATATTTTTGTTTTATTGTACTATGTTATATTATAAAGTTTATATATAAAAATATCTATATATCTATTAAAAAGAGTGAATCGTTATTTTTCTTCATAGAATAATTCTTTAAGGGCACGCATATTTTTCTTCAATAGATTGTACGGTTTTATTATTTAAACACAAATATCGAACTATCGTATTTAAGAAGGAAATCACAAAAACCGTACTCATTCAAGAATCTTTCCCGATGGTTTTCTCGTTCGGTGCCTTCGTACGCCTGATAATCCTTCCGCTCGACACACTTTCTTACTCGTGCGATTCTGTTTACTAGAGTGAAATTAAACACTCAAAAGAATCACAGAATTTCGCTTGAAACGTATTCACAAAAAGTGTTAATGTTTTTTTCTTTGCCGAAAAATATCATCGAAAGTTGTCTTTTGAATTTCATAAATTTTATCAACTTGTCTGTTTAAAATTCATATAAGTTTTCGTTTTCGAAAGCGTTAATTACTCAATATTAGAGATTATTTCAATAGTAGAGATGTAATAACGAAAGGAATTCATTAATGAAAAATTTTTTCGAATCGTGGTATCAATTTTCAAAACGTTCCTATGCATTTTTTTCATGTTCCGAAGACGAGGATGACTCACATGATCGTCGAGGAAAGCTTTTACTATCCGTCAACTGCTATTCGATGTTTAGATGAAATCGTTAAAAGACATACTTTGCTAAATAAGTTACGTGATACGTAAATATATATATAACTATATACACACAAATATATATATATATATATATATATATATATATATATATATACACATATATATTTGAGTATGTGTGCGTTTCCAATTTCGAATAATTGCACTTGCACCATGGAATTGTGAAACGATCGCGAAAGGACACGTTTGAGAAGTATGAGAAATCGTTGCGAATCTACAAAATCGAGTATCTTAGGCAGCATCGAAACGTGATTCATTAACTCTGATATAATGAGAATCGAAAATGTCGCTTATCAAACATCAAAAAATGATCGTATTATTTGAATAACTCTGACATGTCTGGGTTTTTTTTTGGTCTGTTTACGTGCCAACTACCATGTGAAGTTCCTTAGAAGGAGATCGACAATTAGGTCACTTTCATCTGTACCCACGCTCCTCGAATCCTTGCTCATTGCATGCGTCCACTTTCCGAGGAAGCATCCCGTTCGTCTCAATACTTCTTTGACGTGTGACCTCCTTATAAATATACTTTACAGATTTCGAAATTTTACGATAAAAATTTTGGTTAAAATGAACATCGTTAATAACAAGATAGAATAGCAATGCGTTGTTATATTGGAATTCATTTAAATTCTCGATTCGATCTTCCCGTTAAAAAGTTTGATAAAAAAAAGAAAGAAGAGATATCCATATATAGGTCTACTTTCGATTAACATAAAATTAACCTAATTTCAATAAATAGACTTGTCAATGATTCAACAATAAAAATAACATAAATTACACTAAAAATGCGATCGATCAGAAAGTGTTGGTATATTTGTGATGGAACAGCTTCGATCTACGATACCATATAGTAACCGGTTGGTGATTGGCAATGACCTCAACAACGCCATTGGCCTCCTTTCTGGAGAACCCGTTTGCGTCTCTTGAAACTTCACTTCTTTTACTTCCTTCTTTCTTTTCCCGCTCCACTCTTTTACCATCATCATAATCTTCTCCTTCTCTGTCTCTTCCTTCAGCTCGCTTTCTTTTATCCTCTTTCTCCATCCTCCATCGATATACCGTTGCATCTTGGTACATACGTCAATCGAAGCACTTTTACTACTAACACAGAGTAGACAGGATCACGTTACTCACCTTCTATCTTGTCACGCAAGCAGCATCTATCTTTTCCTTTTTCTAAATATATTTACAAGTCTTTATATAGAAATCGTTACTCCATCTTTGTTTACTATTCCCATTATTAACATATTCTTATTGGTTCCTTCAAAAATATTTCAAATAATAATAATATCATTTACTGTTGATAAATAAACCTAAAAAACCTTCCGACGAACCTTTGAATATTTTTATTTGATAAGTTCGAATTTATTTAAATGTTTATAAATTTAGTTCAAATTTAATTAACTAATTTAAGTAAATTCTATACATTTATGTATGTACATATGTCGAGCCACACACACACACGCACACACAAAATAAATATTTCGTAATGTGATTAACTTTTATAGTTTATAAGAAATTTTACCTATCCATCATTACGATAATAGCCCGACTATACCGCATGACTTAGCTTAATGTTTTGGTGGTACTACTTGTTTGTAATATATACATTTAAGTATTTTTACTAATTCGTTTAAGTGTTTTATCGGTAATTTGGCAATCGTAACATATATTTCTCAGTTCTTGAGTTTTTACTTGTCACATGCAGTACATAGGAAAAAAAAATTTTCATATCTATTTTTCGAATACTCGCTCCACTATAAATCACCCATGACCTAGAACGTATTCATTTTTTATTAATTTTCCTATCACAGCAAAATAATCTACCTGTGCTTGACACTTGATTGAGGAGACAGAGTCGTTATCTGGAAATGCTTCAGCAAAAACATTTTCCAAAGTTACCAGCTGATCCGAATTAAACTTTATACATTTTGTTAAATAGCAAACACAACTCAGACGTATTAGAAATTCTTCCCACAGCGATTGAAAAACTTACGTAAGCTTATTTGCGTTTATTAGAAAGATATACTTTCTTTTGACTGTTTTTTGTTTTTTTTTTCATTTGTGCGTCGTTACGATTATTAAAAATCATTCTCTTTTTCGAAATAAGTTTTTTTTTTAGCGAAAGTAGATTCGAGTTGAAGCAATATGAATCGTTAAGATTACGAGTTTCTGATTATCCGCGATAATCATTAACGATGAAGAAAGATGTTCGTGGAGTAATTTGTACGTTGGCTTGGCTGAAACTATCCGTTATTTCGCCGTAATAGAGCTTTAATACGCGTGGAAAATGATATATGAAAATGACTTTACTATATGAAAAAATGCGTTCAAATCGATGATATATGTTATAAACAATTTCCAATAGAAAGGATGGTAGACGTAAGATCGGCGAGTATCAAAGTTAAAAGTATATTCCATTCTTGCGTAAGCTCGAAGGAAAACAAATAATGAATCATCATCTTTATACATACCGAGCGAAGGGTTCAAACCTTTTCTTTCTTTTTCTTTTTGTTTTTCTATGTAACCATAAAAAATTGTTCAAACTTGACATAAACTTTCTTTATTTAACGGATTATTATATTGCCGGAATATATATATATATATATATATATATATATATATATATGTATATATATATATATATATGTATGTATATATATATATTACATTGTCGGAATATAATGTGTGTGTGTGTGTGTGTGTGTGTGTGCGCGCGCGTGTGCGTGCGCGCGCGTGCGCGCGCGTGCGTGCAATATAAATACACGCATGCATAGTAATTTCCTTTGGTTGAGTACGTTCGTTTGCTTAACCCAATATCGTTGAAAACTTTTATCACATCGATCTCGAAACAGCTTACCGGGTTTGTGATTTTTCTTGAAATCAAATGGTTCTCTACTATGTATACTACTGCATTATTGTGTAAAAATAATTTACATCTATGTAGAACGTTTATAAATTTGTTGGGGTATATAAGCGAATAGAAACGTAACGAATTCTTACTCGAAATTGATTTATTATTTTTAAAAATGGGACCATTAATAATCTACGTTTCGAAATGATATTCTTACTTCGAAGCTATTCATGAAAGAAGATCATTTAGGAGAGAAATGCAAAGAAACGATTCGAAAGTCGACAAGGTAACCTTTAAGTCAAACAAGTAGTAACGAATTATCATAAATGGACAGAGGAATGGCGAGACCATCGAAAGCACTCACTTGTTAATATTAGATCCCCTTGACAATGAAAATTGCTTTCACAAGACGTAAAAAATATGCGTTTAACTCTTGATGATATTTGAGAGAAGAATTTTTATGTACAGTTTGTTTAAATAAACAGGCCTCAAAACTATAAGACGTTGATGTATTTTAATTGATTGTTACTTATTCTAATTTCGTTTATAGATCATTAGGTTATAAAAAATCATAAACACTTGCTATCAAGGGTAAGGCGTTCTGCACGAGTTGTTCGCGCGTAATTTATGATTGAAAATCATAAAATAAATTGATGGTATTTATGATTTTTCAGATCATCCGTCATCATGGCACCAAACTTGTTCGGAACCTCAGCATCTTTATTTTTGGAAGCGTCCCAGCAGAATCTCATTCAGGAAAAATCAACAACAGACCAAACAAGCACGCCAAAGTTGGAGACGCAGAAATCGCTAAGATCAAAGTCAAAATATAAGTGGAAAATTGTATGGAGAAACGTAATAGCTTTTCTCTATCTTCACATCAGCGCTGTTTACGGACTCTATTTGTGCTTCACCGGTGCGAAATTAATCACAGTCATCTACAGTAAGTCGTTTAATTTTAATTTTTCATTACATAGACTAGCTTTGATATTCAAACAATCTTTATTATCAATCTGATGATGATATTATGGATATAATAATAAAATTTTACTCTATTGTCCTGAGCGACAATTCATTACGATTTTTATTTATTATCGAATATCATAGACATAAATTATATTAAAAAATGAGACATTTTTTTAATCAATTGGACTATACAATATTCTTTCTTTTTTAGCGTTTTTCATAGGTTTTCTTGCAGCTTTCGGTGTTACAGCTGGTGCTCATAGATTATGGGCTCATAAGTCCTACAAAGCGAAATGGCCTATGAGACTAATTCTAATGATTTGTCAAACGATAGCCTTCCAAGTAAGTACTTTTTACTTGAACGTACAAATATAGAAGACAATAACAAAAGATTCGCCCATTTAATTCTGATCCTGCGAGAAATATTTAATCATTAATATTTTAATTTAGTATATTCTTGTCATAAGCAAATCGCTGGGCAGTTTACGCTTGAAAAAAATATTTTTATACTCCTATTTATTTAATTTCGGATTTCGAAATGTAAACATACCAGTTTTCAAAGCAATTAACGAGGATGACGGAGAAATAAAAAATACCGTCCAAGAGACGGAAATAAATTGCGAAAAAATTCGAAAACCAGAACTTAATAAAATAACATTTTTCTACGCGATAATGATTACGAACAAACCGGAAAGTAGTAATTATAGAACGATATTTAATGAAAGAACGAATAAAGAATTGTTACTAAAATAACAAAATATTTTATTAAAATAAATTATTGTATTGGATTATGTAATGAAAAATTGGTTTAAATAGATTTTAACTAAATTATAATTTATAGCAAGTAAATTAATACAGAATGATAAACGTATAATCATCCAAAAGTGTTGCTATGGGACAAATAAATGAAAAGAATTGTTAAATTGCAGAATCACATTTACGAATGGGTGAGAGATCACAGAGTCCATCACAAATTCACTGACACTGATGCCGATCCCCATAATGCACAAAGAGGATTTTTCTTTTCGCACATTGGCTGGCTGATGTTAAAAAAGCATCCTGACGTTATCAAGAAAGGTGCTACGATCGATATGAGCGATATTGAGAAAGATCCAGTGGTCGTTTGGCAACGAAGGTAAATATTAATCATCAAATTTTGGTCGTTTCTATTAGGACATTGACGTAACTTTTTGTTTTAATTTTTCTAGACTCTATATCATTCTCATGCCACTCTTCTGTTTCATTATTCCTACGTGGATACCATGGCATTTCTGGGAAGAGAGACCGATGTACGCTTGGTACCTTACTCTTTTCAGATATACTTTATCGTTGAACCTCACGTGGCTCGTAAATTCTGCTGCTCATATGTGGGGTATGAAACCGTATGACAGGTATATAGAAATTTTCTTTTCTTTTCTAAAATCAGCCGGACCATTTGCATTTGATAATATAACCAATAAAAAATTATTCTATTAATAAGAAAAATGCAGCATTATTAAAATGTATTAGTAAGGTATATAAACATAATCTTTTAAAGAATAATTTTTATTATTATTTTGTTTTCGCAGTTCTATTTCTCCAACCGACAGTTATTCAGTCGGTATAGCTGCATTCGGTGAAGGTTGGCACAATTACCATCATGTCTTTCCGTGGGATTACAAAGCCGCAGAGTTGGGCAACTATAAAGTGAACTTTACAACGGCTATCATCGATGGTTTCGCGAAACTTGGTT
Source organism: Dolichovespula sylvestris (assembly GCA_918808275.2). NCBI lineage: Eukaryota > Metazoa > Arthropoda > Insecta > Hymenoptera > Vespidae > Dolichovespula > Dolichovespula sylvestris. The sequence goes on from OU964969.1 coordinate 3,024,288, forward strand.
GGGCCTACGATCTCAAGACAGCCTCTGTTGAAATGATTCAGAAACGAGCAACTCGAACGGGAGATGGTTCAAAATATCAAATTATCGAAGATCAGCACGAGCACTCGTACAATGACGCTGTTTGGGGTTGGGACGATCGTGATATGATTCCTGAGGACATTCAAGAAGCAAGGATATTACATAAGTCTGATTAAAATCTTTCATTATTGCTTGAGGATGCCGCTGAAGAATAATTACCAAAAAAATGAAAACGACATGAAAATAGAAACAAAAAGAACTTGTAAAAGAGCGGTCGACTCTCGCGTTTATTAGTGTTACATTGTTTGCGTACTGGTATAATTAGTTTTATTCTTTCCTTTTATACTTAATTTCGGATACCATATATATTACGAATTATAGATTTAGTGTTGAATTTTTTGATATAAAAAAGAAAGGATAAATTATGACGTAATAGTGAATTAACATCGTCAATTAAAAATCTAGAATACGTAACGACGGTGATATTAGAATTATTTTTAACCTACGTACATTTACTTTCTAATTCGCACAAATCGCATATTGGGAGATCGTAAATGTCCCATGATTCCGTAGATGATATTTTTTCTAGATCTTTTGTCGAGTGACATTTTATCTGCAAGAATTAACCAAATGTCTACACGAGTAGAAAGAATAAACAATTTTCTTTAAATCAGCCTAACTTTCCGAAAGAGGATTGCTTTGCTCTTTGGAAGTTCTTCAAATAAATGATATTCGCGGTTGCTGTAAGTTTTCATAAAACATGTAATTTCAGTTTCCATATTGTCTTCCGAAAACATTATCTTGGGAGAATTTATATTGAACGGAATTCTTTTTTTTAGATAAAAAAATTGATTCGTAGAACAAAAGAACTATTCCTCGTGTTATATAAGAGTCTGCTGTACATACGTCGAACTTGATGGTGATCGTTCTCGACAAAAATTTTAGCAATTCATTGATAATCTGATATCGATGCATTGCCTTAAAGCATTTATTTATATGTATACTAATATTGTTGATTAACAAAAGTTTCGGTATCTAGTTAACAATTATTAGTTCGGGATTGTTGTCTATTCATGGAATATAAATTTAAGCGAAATAGCAATCTGCCTTGTAAGTTTAGTAGCAGCGTACCGTTATGTAATATGAATACATTATTTATAATATGCTACTTGTTGTGAAATAGAATTATATAAAAGTTATCGAAGTCCGTAGAAAAAAAACAGTGTTATTATGATAAATCGTAGCGACTGTTGGAATTACAACAGGATGTATTTGCTTTGTTTTCTTTTGTGTGTAACATACATTTACTACAATGGTACAATTATAAGGATTGATATGATACTTTCAAATAAATTATTTTATTCGGATGCATGTCTATATACTATTTAAATGTTACTTAAATATGCAACTGACTAATTTTCGATTTACCCATTTGATATTCTAGTAATATTTTCTATTTGAAATTTCACTAATTTTCCTTCGATAAACAGTCTAATTTACAAAAATATCCAGACATAATCCAGACGATCCTCGCGAATATTTACATTATTCTAGATGATAACAATGTTATGTCTACGTTAAGTCTATTAATACATATATATCCAAATACTGAACGAATTGGATTCTGCAAATAATATTTCTATATAGAGAAAAAATATCGTCATAATTTTTTCTTTCGTACTGAATTACATTACTCGAACACGCGCTAAAAATATATTTACATATGCCCTTTGTTATTTCTTTCGGACTGGCTTCCAGTAATTTCGTAAATGTAATAACAGATGCTCGAATAAACAAAAAAAAAAAAAAAAAAGAAAAGAATAAAAACCAAGCTAAAGAAAAATATGGTAATCCAACGAGAGTTGTTTAAAATTGATTTGTATAAAACGATCATATTTGTGATCGAAGTTCAAACAAATTCAGAATTATGTTCATGACTCATTTTTTAATTTGAGCTTGCATTGAGGAAAGAGAGAATATAAATTTTAGGTTTCGTAAGCTGTAATAAGGTCCTATAAGAAGTGATAATACAAAGTAAGCATACTCGATTATCGAGAGAAGATGATAGGACAACACGAGATGATACTGTGCAAGTAATGATGATAGGATAAGATACCAATTTCGCAATATTCAAGCACGTTGTTCGTACCATCGTTGACAAATAAAATCGCTATACCAAAGCGATATCGACGAATTTCATTGATAGTTTAAGAAGTATTAGTCGATTCGAAATTAAAAATGTGAGTATTTATTCATCTATACGTTTGAAACATTCGAATAATGTAAAAGAACATATCAGATTTCTATGAAATTAAACTATATAGTTCGTTCTAGTGTCTGATTTCGTTAAGATATCTGTTAGGTAATAAATTGAAACGAAAAATTTTAACTTATCGAATGAGAGGAATGCAACATCGATGGATTACAGAATGGCACCGCCCGAACGTTGGCGCTAAAAATCGTATAGGCGTAGTAACAATAACTGCAAGTAGTTGCAAGAATATACCGATAAATATACTGTTCCATTAATGCATTCTGTTTTAATCTTTTAATAAGTGGCATAATTATATTTATCATCATTCTTATCGATTTAAATATCGAGATTGCTAACGTTCGATACGGCAAGACATAACCATGTTCAAAACAACGAAATTACAACGAAATAACTTGGAAATTTTTCGAAACCGGAATTATCATCGATCGCGTGAATCAAAGAAATAAGTGCTAGTCGAATATATTTAACAAATATTGATACAAAAAAAAAACAACATATCGGAATGCGTAATAGAATATACTCATTTGATTCATATAAAATTCGATAAACTTCAAATTGAACGTATTAATGATAAAAGTTAGATAGTTAGTTAGATCAATAGAAACTATTGAAAAAAATCTTTGATCACATATAAGAGAGGAATTTCGTTTTATGTCGAAATTAGAACAAACAATTCCAATTATAATTCTTAATGATTACATATAGTAAATAATATATCTTCAAATAATTTTTGTAATCTTTATAATTATAATTCGCAAATAATTTATAAAGTATATCCTTTGAATTTTCATATTGTTTTTCGAACATAAGTCGATTAGAATTCAATCAATTACTTTTTACATATAAAATTGATCCATGCAAGCACGTTAATTATCCAACCTGTTAACAGAAAAGTCTATTTTCATGGGTCGAATTTGATAATTATTGTTCTCGAAGAAATATTTAATAGTACAGTTAAAATCTGACGTCGATTACTTACGTTAAACTTTTATTTATATTCATGCAAACCTTATTGACGTATTAATGTATTGGTGATATGACGAAGCAGTTCGTTCAAGATCACTCGATCTGTATATTAAAGCGAAATATTTGGTTTACAAATTTACTCAATGTCTTTACTATTCACACTCGTAAAAAGCTTGGAAGAAACTTTGGCGACATTATTTTCGAAGGAACCGTAATAGGATATCTTTAAGCAAACTTCTACAACAGACCAAGTACGCTCTCCGATGTTTTACTACTGGGAATCGAAATCAAACTATAAGTGGAATATCGTATGGAGGAACGTGATAATTTTTCTCTACTACCATGTTAGTGCAGTTTATGGAGCATATTTGATTTTCACCGTTGCGAAATGGTATACGATAATATTCTGTGAGTTCTTTAACCATAATTTCTCTTTACTCTCAATTTCTACGCAATCTGTCAATATCACGAATAGCGCAATGATAAAAATAATATATTCTCGCTCTGTAAATCTACTCGTAAGCAGATATCAATTGTGATTTTTATTCATTGACGAATACCCACAAATCGAACTACATCAAAAAATAAGGGATGCGTTCAAAGATGTTTACGACAATCGATTATTTCTTATAGGTTTATTTACCTTGTATAGTGGATTACTTGGTATTACTGCTGGTGCTCATAGACTTTGGACTCACAAATCCTATAAAGCGAAATGGCCTATGAGAGTAATTTTGATGATTTGCCAAACGATAGCTTTTCAAGTAAATATTTGTTTAAAGCCTTCTACCCAGTTTTAAAACTAAAATTCACGAAAATTAAGTAAGTTATACCTTTCGCCGGAACATGAAAAACAACAATATAATATATCATTTGGATTTGAAAAAAACTATTGAAAACTCTAAGGAAATCACATTCGTGCAGATTTAGGCTTTTATATTAATAATACTTACATATATCAGAATGATTTGTAGTAATTATGGAAAAATATAAAATGAAAAAATGAATAAGAAATTGTCATTAAAGTTATTAAATATCTCATTAGAATCAATTATAAATTATGTAAAAAAATTAATTAAAATATAATTCAATTAAATTATAATCAATGAAACTTGAATTGATATAAATTGATAGAGTCGAGAGCGTTTAAATATGATGTATTAAAGTAAAATGACTGCAATTATTGATATTACAGAATCATATTTACGAATGGGTGAGGGATCACAGGGTCCATCACAAGTACACCGACACTGATGCAGATCCCCATAACGCGAAGAGGGGCTTCTTCTTCTCGCACATTGGCTGGTTGATGTTAAGAAAACATCCCGATGTTATTGAAAAAGGTTCTACGATTGATATGAGCGATCTTAACAAGGATCCAGTGGTTGTTTGGCAACGAAAGTAAGTATTAGTACATTTAGATTTTTATGTTTCTACTATGATATTTTGATATCTTCTTGCTTTAATGTTTTTAGATACTACAAAATTCTTATGCCACTTCTCTGTTTCGTCATTCCCACATGGATACCCTGGTACTTTTGGGGAGAGCATCCTATGTGCTCTTGGTATCTCACTCTTTTCAGATATACAACAGCATTGAACATTACTTGGTTAGTGAATTCTGCTGCTCATATCTGGGGTATGAAACCATATGACAGGTATTTACAAATATTCTTTTCTCTTGTAATACGAGCTTGATCTTTTAAATTTGAGTGATATAACGTACAAAATTATTCCATTGATAAGAGGAATACCCAACTATTAAAACGGATTTAAATAGCATAGAGAGTTTCTTAAAAAATGATACTTATCATTATTTTCTTCTTCCAGTTCTATTTCTTCAACCGACAGTTATTCAGTCGGTATAACTGCACTCGGTGAAGGTTGGCACAATTATCATCATGTATTCCCGTGGGATTACAAAACATCAGAGTTGAGCAACTACAGTGTGAACTTCACTACGGCATTGATCGATGGATTCGCGAAACTTGGTTGGGCTTATGATCTCAAGACTGTCTCTCCCGAAATGATTCAGAAGCGTGCAGCACGAACGGGAGACGGTACAAAGTACCAACTCATCGAAGATCAGCACAAGCACACGTACAATGACGCTGTTTGGGGTTGGGACGATCGTGATATGTTTTCTGAGGACATTCAAGAAGCAAGGATATTACATAAGTCTAATTAAATTATTTCCTTATTATTTGGAAATAATCCTTCTCGATGTAACTTTTAGTAGTGCAAAAATATAGAAAATTATAGAGACAACTTCGAAGTTTAATTTATTCCCTAGGAATATAACACGAAAGTCAAACAATAAATGATCGTACTAATTAGCTTACCTTATACAGTTGTCAACGTCCCTGAGTTTTAACTTATCGTATACAGTAAATACCAACGGATAATTTAAAAAATTATGTGTTTAGTACTTCTACCTTTTGACAAGTCATGTCGCATTCTTCTCTGCAGAATACGTTTCACTTTTTTCGAATTCATACCTACAGCGGACTTAAAGTAAATTCATTTTCGTCAATGATTCAGAAGCGAGCAGCATGAACGGGAAACGGTAAAACGTACCAACTCATCGAAGATGAATACGAGCACACGAGCAATATTTTCGTTTGGTGTTGGGATGATTGTGATATGATTCCTGAGGATATTCTAGATGCAATGATATTAAATAAATGCGATTAAATTCTTTCGTTATTATTTGGAAATAAAACCGATGAATAATTAAAACAAAAAAAGGAACGCAAGAAATTGTTTGTAAAAAGGCAATCGATTAATTAATCTTTTATGTTACACGTCTTATGTATAAAATTAAGTAATATTATTCTTGGAATTGCAATTATTTATTAACCCATTTATATTCATTGAATTACAAAATCATGTACACTACCGAGCTCTGCGTTATCCTAGTAATAACTATAACCTTGTCCATTAAAAGTCTAAACTACTTATCATCGGTGATACTATAGTCTATTTTATCTTCACACATTCACTTCCTCCTTCGAACCTGTCCCATGTATGTTGAAAATATTATTACCTTTACTTAAAGAGACTTTTCATAGAATTGACAAATTTGTTGGTTATTAGTTGTAATGTATCAGTTGAGATGTTCTTAACTTATTTAGATTGATTTCCCGTTCGATTGCAGGAATAGTCTTTATTATTCGTATCAAGCAATTATTCTTCTATTTACATTCAGAAGATTAGCAAGATTACTTTCGGTACGTTTTGATATATCTTCTGAACTAGATAATTTAATAAAACGGAAGACACGTTTGACTTTTTAAATTTAATTATATCGATAGCGACAGAAAGGGGGATTAATTATGTAGTAACTAAAATAAAAAGATAAATATTTTCAATTGCACTATTTAGTTCGTTCCTTCTTCAATAGTTCAATAAAAGAGTTCTAAAGAAATTTATTACGAAAATGGCAAGATCGATTAACAATAGTAGTATCAATCGACCTTATTTCGGCTAAGCTTAAGATTCAGATTGAACGGTAGAAATTGGTGCACCCGGACAAAAATGGCATTTTTCAATTTGATCATTACGGTGCGACTGAGATCATGATATCGCAATACGATTAGAGGATTACAAAAAGTATTGTATACCTTTAGTTGGAAAGTCTTTCCTCATTCACTGATCTTACAGCCTTCAAATTATCATCTCTTCCGGTTCATTCAAGTTTCAGATTGTGGATATGTGATAGATGTATGGATATGACTACAGCTCAAATGTGAATGTCGAAACAGGCATTCAAGACTTCATCAAATAAAAACCATCATACTTTTATCTACTGGAATTTCGCCAGCTGATAATCATTACAAAAATATAGAAAATGTATGAGTTTACTTCGAAGTTTAATTTATTTCCTGAAAATATAACATTACAGTCCGACGAAAAATGAAATTTATTAATTAGTACAACTTATATATATGCCAACGTTCTTGAGATTTAATTTATCTCATTCAGAAGAATAAAGAGAAAGTTTTAAAAACCATCGAATTGTGTTTGAGTTGCAATTTCGTCTATTCATTTCCGAAATACTTATTCATTTTGATACATATCTTTAGTATTCAATTCGAATAGCAATTTGAAATTTTAATTTATTATAAACGGATCTCATACCACATTGAAATAGAGTACATTTACCTATGTTAGAGCTAGTAAAGGTCTCACCAACGATACAGTAATGTATACTAACTTTATGCATAGTAAGCGACAGTAGTATTTTAATAGGTTGCTTATTCATTCTAGTTCAGTTTCGAACGTTTTCTGGCACAGTATACACAAAATAGACGCTCCAGAACTATTTCTCTGCAGCATTCGAAAGGCTTATGTGAATTTAATCCCTAACAAATTTATTAATACAGTTTATTAGAAAATTTAATTTGAACATTAGCTAACTATCGTGTTTGTTAGAAAAATTTTGGTTTTTTTTTTGCTTCGTTTTGTGCTTCTTTACGGGTATTGATAATAATCTTTCGCGAAATAGGTTTTTTAATGAATGTATATATTAGTCGAAGTAATTTCTTAAAAAGTCTCAATTACGAGTTCTTATTACCCGCAATAATCGTTAATGATGAAAATTGATTAATTTCAACATTGAATTAGCTAGATTTCCTCGTTATTCCAGATAATAACGTTCTTAATAAAATCTTAATATATGTGGAAGTCACAATATGAAAATAAAACAACTATTTGAATTATACTTTCAAATTTATAAGACGTACATTAAAGAAATTCAGCAGGAAGGGATGACAGATCGTGGAATTACAAAATCAAAAGTATATCTTATTCTTACATGAGCTTGAAAAGAAACAAAGTATTATACTTTTCGAATATAATAAAAGAACGGTTTGATCGTTTATTTTCTTTTTCTTTTCATCCTTTTTTATGTAGTTATACAGAACATACTATGTTTAACAAAAGATTGTAGAAACATATATATATATTTTGTACATATTTTCATGGAATATATGAGCACCTAATTAAACTCTAAAATCAGGACCATGAATTCTTACGCAATGATTGTATATGGGGTATGAAACCATATGACAGGTATATAGAAATTTTCTTTTCTTTTCTAAAATCAGCCGGACCATTTGCATTTGATAATATAACCATTAAAAAATTATTCTATTAATAAGAAAAATGCAGCATTTTTACAATGTATTAGTAACGATATACAAATAATCTTTTGAAGAATAATTTTTATTATTATTTTGTTTTGCAGTTCCATTTCTCCAACCGACAGTTATTCAATCGGTATAACTGCAGTCGGTGGAGGTTGGCACAATTATCATCATGTATTCCCGTGGAATTACAAAACTTCAGAGATGAACAACTACAGTGTGAACTTCACTACGGCGTTGATCGATGGATTCGCGAAACTTGGTTGGGCCTATGATTTCAAGACTATCTCTCTCGAAATGATTCAGAAGCGAGCAGCACGAACGGGAGACGGTAAAAAGTACCAACTCATCGAAGATGAATACGAGCAAACGAGCAATAATGTCGTTTGGGTTTGGGACGATTGTGATATGATTCTGAGGATATTCTAGATGCAATGATATTAAATAAATGCGATTAAAATCTTTCGTTACTATTTGGAAATAAAGCTGCTGAATAATTACAACAAAAAAAGGAACACAGAAAATTGTTTGTAAACAGGCAGTCGATTAATTAACTCTGAAATCAGGACTATCAATTCTTACGCAATGATTAGGTATCTATATGTAATTAAATAATACCTAATTTATGGATACACTATATATGATATTGTATAATTACGTAACTAATTAAAACAGACGTAACACGATGGAAATAAATTTTCTGCAAGTTCATATTTAGATTATTTTATCCTAGAATGAATTCGAAAAAAGTGAAACGTATTCTGCAGAGAAGAATGCGACATGACTTGTCAAAAGGTAGAAGTACTAAGCACATAATTTTTTAAATTATCCGTTGGTATTTACTGTATGCGATAAGTTAAAACTCAGGGACGTTGACAACTGTATAAGGTAAGCTAATTAGTACGATCATTTATTGTTTGACTTTCGTGTTATATTCCTAGGGAATAAATTAAACTTCGAAGTTGTCTCTATAATTTTCTATATTTTTGCACTACTAAAAGTTACATCGAGAAGGATTATTTCCAAATAATAAGGAAATAATTTAATCAGACTTATGTAATATCCTTGCTTCTTGAATGTCCTCAGAAAACATATCACGATCGTCCCAACCCCAAACAGCGTCATTGTACGTGTGCTTGTGCTGATCTTCGATGAGTTGGTACTTTGTACCGTCTCCCGTTCGTGCTGCACGCTTCTGAATCATTTCGGGAGAGACAGTCTTGAGATCATAAGCCCAACCAAGTTTCGCGAATCCATCGATCAATGCCGTAGTAAAGTTCACACTGTAGTTGCTCAACTCTGATGTTTTGTAATCCCACGGGAATACATGATGATAATTGTGCCAACCTTCACCGAGTGCAGTTATACCGACTGAATAACTGTCGGTTGAAGAAATAGAACTGGAAGAAGAAAATAATGATAAGTATCATTTTTTAAGAAACTCTCTATGCTATTTAAATCCGTTTTAATAGTTGGGTATTCCTCTTATCAATGGAATAATTTTGTACGTTATATCACTCAAATTTAAAAGATCAAGCTCGTATTACAAGAGAAAAGAATATTTGTAAATACCTGTCATATGGTTTCATACCCCAGATATGAGCAGCAGAATTCACTAACCAAGTAATGTTCAATGCTGTTGTATATCTGAAAAGAGTGAGATACCAAGAGCACATAGGATGCTCTCCCCAAAAGTACCAGGGTATCCATGTGGGAATGACGAAACAGAGAAGTGGCATAAGAATTTTGTAGTATCTAAAAACATTAAAGCAAGAAGATATCAAAATATCATAGTAGAAACATAAAAATCTAAATGTACTAATACTTACTTTCGTTGCCAAACAACCACTGGATCCTTGTTAAGATCGCTCATATCAATCGTAGAACCTTTTTCAATAACATCGGGATGTTTTCTTAACATCAACCAGCCAATGTGCGAGAAGAAGAAGCCCCTCTTCGCGTTATGGGGATCTGCATCAGTGTCGGTGTACTTGTGATGGACCCTGTGATCCCTCACCCATTCGTAAATATGATTCTGTAATATCAATAATTGCAGTCATTTTACTTTAATACATCATATTTAAACGCTCACGACTCTATCAATTTATATCAATTCAAGTTTCATTGATTATAATTTAATCGAATTATATTTTAATTAATTTTTTTACATAATTTATAATTGATTCTAATGAGATATTTAATAACTTTAATGACAATTTCTTATTCATTTTTTCATTTTATATTTTTCCATAATTACTACAAATCATTCTGATATATGTAAGTATTATTAATATAAAAGCCTAAATCTGCACGAATGTGATTTCCTTAGAGTTTTCAATAGTTTTTTTCAAATCCAAATGATATATTATATTGTTGTTTTTCATGTTCCGGCGAAAGGTATAACTTACTTAATTTTCGTGAATTTTAGTTTTAAAACTGGGTAGAAGGCTTTAAACAAATATTTACTTGAAAAGCTATCGTTTGGCAAATCATCAAAATTACTCTCATAGGCCATTTCGCTTTATAGGATTTGTGAGTCCAAAGTCTATGAGCACCAGCAGTAATACCAAGTAATCCACTATACAAGGTAAATAAACCTATAAGAAATAATCGATTGTCGTAAACATCTTTGAACGCATCCCTTATTTTTTGATGTAGTTCGATTTGTGGGTATTCGTCAATGAATAAAAATCACAATTGATATCTGCTTACGAGTAGATTTACAGAGCGAGAATATATTATTTTTATCATTGCGCTATTCGTGATATTGACAGATTGCGTAGAAATTGAGAGTAAAGAGAAATTATGGTTAAAGAACTCACAGAATATTATCGTATACCATTTCGCAACGGTGAAAATCAAATATGCTCCATAAACTGCACTAACGTGGTAGTAGAGAAGAATTATCACGTTCCTCCATACGATATTCCACTTATAGTTTGATTTCGATTCCCAGTAGTAAAACATCGGCAAGCGTACTTGGTCTGTTGTAGAAGTTTGCTTAAAGATATCCTATTACGGTTCCTTCGGAAATAATGTCGCCAAAGTTTCTTCCAAGCTTTTTACCACGACTAGAAAAATCAAGGATATCATATTGTTACAAGATATTCATAATATAAAATTATCTTTAGAATGTGAAATATTTTACGATATCATGTCAATGTAATAGTAAGTTTTTGGATTTTTAACCATTCTAGGTTAAGTAGATTTTTATAGTATTACAATGCTTAAAAAAATATCTGGGAGCAAGAAAATAAGAAACCATGAATAGAATCAAATAATCTGTTGACGCTTACCGGTGCAATCTCAGGTTTAATACTTCTCGATCTACTTTTGTGACTTTAGTACTTCTCGATCTACTATTTTTTCTACTGAAATTCTTTAAAGTATAACTCATAAACTAAAATGCATTATCTATATATTTGTTTCATTTTCATATTTAATTTTCCACATATAAATAACTTTATTAAGATCGTTTTTATTTTTTCTCGTCAATAACAATTATGCGTGTAAGAAGATACTAGTAATCTTAGCTTTTTAAGATATTGCTTCGACCTATATATACGTTCATTAAAAAACGTATTTCGCAAAAGATTATTATCAATACTCGTAAAGAAGCAAAGAACGAAGAAAAAATAAAAGAAACGAATATTTTTCTAACAAACAGGATAATTAGTTAATCTTCAAATTAAAGTTTCTAATAAACTATGTTAATAAATTAGTAAAAACTAAACTCACATAAGCCTTTCGATTGCTGTAGAGAAATGGTTCGGAGCGTCTACTTTCTGTATACTGTGCCAGAGAACATTTCAAAATGAACATGAATAAATTAGCCACCTATTAAAATACTTTCGACACTTTTCCAGCAAGGTGACATTATGTACGTTAGCGTAGGTACAAATAATATGGAGTAAGAAATGACGAAAATGAATTTAATTTCAGTCCGCTGAAGATATGAGTTCAAAAAAATTTTAATGTATTCTGCAGAGGAGTATGCGACATGACTTGTCAAAAGGTAGAAGTACTAAGCACATAATTTTTTAAATTATCCGTTGGTATTTACTGTATGCGATAAGTTAAAACTCAGGGACGTTGACAACTGTATAAGGTAAGCTAATTAGTACGATCATTTATTGTTTGACTTTCGTGTTATATTCCTAGGGAATAAATTAAACTTCGAAGTTGTCTCTATAATTTTCTATATTTTTGCACTACTAAAAGTTACATCGAGAAGGATTATTTCCAAATAATAAGGAAATAATTTAATCAGACTTATGTAATATCCTTGCTTCTTGAATGTCCTCAGAAAACATATCACGATCGTCCCAACCCCAAACAGCGTCATTGTACGTGTGCTTGTGCTGATCTTCGATGAGTTGGTACTTTGTACCGTCTCCCGTTCGTGCTGCACGCTTCTGAATCATTTCGGGAGAGACAGTCTTGAGATCATAAGCCCAACCAAGTTTCGCGAATCCATCGATCAATGCCGTAGTGAAGTTCACACTGTAGTTGCTCAACTCTGATGTTTTGTAATCCCACGGGAATACATGATGATAATTGTGCCAACCTTCACCGAGTGCAGTTATACCGACTGAATAACTGTCGGTTGAAGAAATAGAACTGGAAGAAGAAAATAATGATAAGTATCATTTTTTAAGAAACTCTCTATGCTATTTAAATCCGTTTTAATAGTTGGGTATTCCTCTTATCAATGGAATAATTTTGTACGTTATATCACTCAAATTTAAAAGATCAAGCTCGTATTACAAGAGAAAAGAATATTTGTAAATACCTGTCATATGGTTTCATACCCCAGATATGAGCAGCAGAATTCACTAACCAAGTAATGTTCAATGCTGTTGTATATCTGAAAAGAGTGAGATACCAAGAGCACATAGGATGCTCTCCCCAAAAGTACCAGGGTATCCATGTGGGAATGACGAAACAGAGAAGTGGCATAAGAATTTTGTAGTATCTAAAAACATTAAAGCAAGAAGATATCAAAATATCATAGTAGAAACATAAAAATCTAAATGTACTAATACTTACTTTCGTTGCCAAACAACCACTGGATCCTTGTTAAGATCGCTCATATCAATCGTAGAACCTTTTTCAATAACATCGGGATGTTTTCTTAACATCAACCAGCCAATGTGCGAGAAGAAGAAGCCCCTCTTCGCGTTATGGGGATCTGCATCAGTGTCGGTGTACTTGTGATGGACCCTGTGATCCCTCACCCATTCGTAAATATGATTCTGTAATATCAATAATTGCAGTCATTTTACTTTAATACATCATATTTAAACGCTCACGACTCTATCAATTTATATCAATTCAAGTTTCATTGATTATAATTTAATTGAATTATATTTTAATTAATTTTTTTACATAATTTATAATTGATTCTAATGAGATATTTAATAACTTTAATGACAATTTCTTATTCATTTTTTCATTTTATATTTTTCCATAATTACTACAAATCATTCTGATATATGTAAGTATTATTAATATAAAAGCCTAAATCTGCACGAATGTGATTTCCTTAGAGTTTTCAATAGTTTTTTTCAAATCCAAATGATATATTATATTGTTGTTTTTCATGTTCCGGCGAAAGGTATAACTTACTTAATTTTCGTGAATTTTAGTTTTAAAACTGGGTAGAAGGCTTTAAACAAATATTTACTTGAAAAGCTATCGTTTGGCAAATCATCAAAATTACTCTCATAGGCCATTTCGCTTTATAGGATTTATGAGTCCATAGTCTATGAGCTCCAGCAGTAATACCAAATAAACCACGATACAATATGAATATACTTGAAAAAAAAATAAAGTATCGAACAAATTTTTTGGAAGTATTTCTTAATACTCAATATAGTTTGAAATTAATATTTGTTAATGAATGTATAATTTCTACATGCAACAGAGTGAGAATTTATTGTTTTTATCATCGTAAATTTACAAATTGCGATGACTGATTAATTCATGAAGCATGAGAGTAACGGAAAATCAAAGTTATAGAACTCACAGAATATGATTGTGTACCATTTCGAAACTGTAAAAATCAAATATGCTCCATAAACAGCACTCATGTGAAGGTAAAGAAAAATTATCACATTCCTCCATACAATATTCCACTTATATTTTGATTTCGACTTCTTTGATTTGCAGAAAAGAGACAATGGCGAGCTTTCTTCATCGTTTGGAAACTTTTCCTTATAAACATTCTGTTGTGGTCTTTCCAGAAATAAAGTCGCCGATGTTTTGTGGAAGTATTTTATCATATCGAAGAATTATCTAAAAAGTCAATGATGTCGAATTTTTAATGGTCTTTAGCATTTGAAATATTTTATGATATTATATCAATATAATAGCAAGTTTATAGGTTTATGAACCAGTCTAGGATAATTCGATATTGGTAGTATTAAAATGCTGGCAAAAGTATCTGGGAGCAAGAAAATACGAGACTATGAATTGAATCAACTAATCTAAATATGCCTTTGATTCACTGATGACGCATTTGTATAGTTAATTTAATTTCCATAGAATCACGTCCGTTTTAGTGAACTGAATAATTATATAATATGTAATTTACTGTATTCATATACATACCTAATCCTTGCCTTACGCGTTCATGTTCCTGATTTTAGAGTTATATTATGTGCTCATATATTCATTGACAATATATTCATAATATGTATGCATATTTTCAAAATCATTTTTTAAATATAGAATGTTTTTTATAACTACAAAGCGAATAGACGAAGAAAGTAGTGACTTTAATCTTTCTCTTGGTATGTTTTAAACGTGTTATTATTTGTTTCCATTCAAGCTCATTGACAAAATGGGTTCTTTTGTCTCCGGAACTTTCCGAACTTTCATGCTTTTTACTGAAATTCTTTGACATATATCTCATAAGCTTAAAGAATATTTCAAATAGTTGTTTCATTGTCATATTTAATTTTTCACATATATTTCTATTTACTTTATTAAGATCTTCTTTATCTGAAATAACGGATCATTCTAGCTAATCCGATTTTGATGTTAAATTATAAAAATCTGTTATCGTCATTAACAATTATTGCGTGTAATAAGAATGTAGTAATCTTAGCATTTTTAGATATTACTTCCACTTGTATATATTCACATTAAAAAATTTACTTCGCAACAGATTATTATCAATACTCAAAGAAGCACAATGCAAAGCAAAAATAAAAAGAAACGCAAATTTTTCTAACAAACACGATAGTTATGTTCAAATTAAAGTTTCTAGTAAATTGAGTTTACAAATTGTTAAGGATTAAACTTACTTAAGCCTTTCTATTGCTGTAGAGAAATGTTTTTGTAGCGTCTGGGTTCAATGTATTGTCCCAAAGAATGTTCAAAGTTATGCTGAGATCAATTAGCAAAATAGTTTGCAATGACCTGTGTTTATAACATTGAGGGCTAATCTCACGTAAATCTTTTGATCAATATATAGAAGAATTTCTAAGCGTCTTACTTATTGTGGTTATTGTTCAATAGAACATCCAAAGTTCAACTCAGACCCGCTATGATTCAAAAAAAAAACAACATATCGGAATGCGTAATAGAATATACTCATTTGATTCATATAAAATTCGATGAGCTTCAAATTGAACGTATTAATGATAAAAGTTAGATAGTTAGTTAGATCAATAGAAACTATTGAAAAAAATCTTTGATCACATATAAGAGAGGAATTTCGTTTTATGTCGAAATTAGAACAAACAATTCCAATTATAATTCTTAATGATTACATATAGTAAATAATATATCTTCAAATAATTTTTGTAATCTTTATAATTATAATTCGCAAATAATTTATAAAGTATATCCTTTGAATTTTCATATTGTTTTTCGAACATAAGTCGATTAGAATTCAATCAATTACTTTTTACATATAAAATTGATCCATGCAAGAACGTTAATTATCCAACCTGTTAACAGAAAAGTCTATTTTCATGGGTCGAATTTGATAATTATTGTTCTCGAAGAAATGTTTAATAGTACAGTTAAAATCTGACGTCGATTACTTACGTTAAACTTTTATTTATATTCATACAAACCTTATTGACGTATTAATGTATTGGTGATATGACGAAGCAGTTCGTTCAAGATCACTCGATCTGTATATTAAAGCGATATATTTGGTTTACAAATTTACTCAATGTCTTTACTATTAACACTCGTAAGTCAGTTCGAAGTTCATTTTTTTTCGCTGAATAATGTTTCTAATATACTAATATTAACCATTAAGCAACATTACCAAATAATATTCTCTTACCTATATTCTCTATAAAATATTAGTGACTTATTATATTAAATTGGAATGAAAAATTTTTAAGATACCAATGTTCCTATTTCCAATTTTTGAATATACATGAGTCAATCGCCACTTAAAGTTTCCACTTAAAAACATTCATCTTTTTTATATTCACCGCGTACGACGTTCTAAACTTTAAATTAAAAATTGCTACTTCTTTCACCAGATCAAAAAATCTATCCGTACTATATCTGTGGTATTGTAATATTACACAGATACAGTTGCGAAATTCGAATCATAACAAACATATTTTACAAATATGTTTCTAGCGGGTCTGAGTTGAACTTTGGATGTTCTATTGAACAGTAACCACAATAAGTAAGACGCTTAGAAATTCTTCTATATATTGATCAAAAGATTTACGTGAGATTAGCCCTCAATGTTATAAACACAGGTCATTGCAAACTATTTTGCTAATTGATCTCAGCATAACTTTGAACATTCTTTGGGACAATACATTGAACCCAGACGCTACAAAAACATTTCTCTACAGCAATAGAAAGGCTTAAGTAAGTTTAATCCTTAACAATTTGTAAACACAATTTACTAGAAACTTTAATTTGAACATTAACTATCGTGTTTGTTAGAAAAATTTGCGTTTCTTTTTATTTTTGCTTTGCATTGTGCTTCTTTGAGTATTGATAATAATCTGTTGCGAAGTAAATTTTTTAATGTGAATATATACAAGTCGAAGTAATATCTAAAAAAGCTAAGATTACTACATTCTTATTACACGCAATAATTGTTAATGACGAGAAAAGATCTGTGTAGATTAACATCAACATTGGATTATTTAGAATGATTCGTTTTTCCAGATAAAAAAGATCTTTAAACAGTACTTGGTTAGTGAATCCTGCAGCACATATCTGGGGTATGAAACCATATAACAGGTATTTACAAATATTCTTTTCTCTTGTAATACGAGCTTGATCTTTTAAATTTGAGTGATATAACGTACAAAATTATTGCATTGATAAGAGAAATACCCAACTATTAAAACGGATTTAAATAGCATAGAGAGTTTCTTAAAAAATGATACTTATCATTATTTTCTTCTTCCAGTTCTATTTCTTCAACCGACAGTTATTCAGTCGGTATAACTGCACTCGGTGAAGGTTGGCACAATTATCATCATGTATTCCCGTGGGATTACAAAACATCAGAGTTGAGCAACTACAGTGTGAACTTCACTACGGCATTGATCGATGGATTCACGAAACTTAGTTGGGCCGATGATCTCAAGACCGATACTCTAGAAATGATTCAAAAGCGAGTTGCTCGAACGGGAGGTGGCATAAAGTACCAACTGATTAAAGATGAATACGAATACAAGAGAAATAGAAGTGCGAAGAGCTTTTTCTTTTGGTACTTTGGCTGAATTTATATATATATATATATATATATATATATATATATATATATATATATATATATATATACAGGGTGAGGCAATAACTATTCCTACCTAGAATAACTCCGAAAGTATGATAGTAGTAGAAAAGTTTTAATAGTTGCAACAATAGTTGCATGGGACAACGGGGGCTATCATGTGACGTTAGTTTTTTGTTGCTAAGTGTAGTCGTTTCAGAGATTTGAAGGTCAACTTTGTTTGTTTAGATAAAATTTTGGTATTTATTTTCTGATAGCGACTATTAAGACGAATTCAATGATGTGCAATATTATGGTCTTTAAAAGTCAACAAAGGTCATTTTTTCTTGTGGGGATTCTTGAAAAACCTTGTTTATAAAGAAGTTCCAACTACGCCTGAAGATATGCAAGAGAGAATTGTTAGAGCATGTGATTCGATAAGTGCCGAAGTGATAAGAAATACTACACAATTCGTGATAAGGAAATTGCAGCACTGCATTGATACCAATGGTAATCACTTTGAACGCCTTGGTAATCATTTTGAACAAATGAAATTCATTTCACATAAAAATAAAGTTCATTTCACCTTTTTTGCCTCAAATAGCCTTTGTTGACCTTCAAAGATCTTAATATTGCACATCATTGAATTCGTCTCAATAGTCGCTATCAGAAAATAAGTACCAAAATTTTATCTAAAAAAACAAAGTTGACCTTCAAATCTCTGAAGCGACTACACCTAGCAACAAAAAACTAGCATCATATGATAGCCCCCGTTGTCCCATGCAACTATTGTTGCAATTACTATAACTTTTCTACTACTATCATACTTCCGAAGTTATTCTAGGTGGCAATAGTTACTGCCTCACCCTGTATGTTATATATATATATATATATATATATATATATATATATATATATATATATATTCTAGGTGGCAATAGTTACTGCCTCACCCTGTATTTTATATATATATATAACGTAGATACATTATATAAAATAGAGTATAGGTTTGTGCTTTATAATTATGCTAAAATAATCGTAGTCCATGGGAAAAACAGAGTAGTTATGATATTTCTTTACAATATATTTATTCAGATGTGTTAATTTTGATTTCTTACTATTTAATATATTTTTTCTTGAAATGATAAATAAGGATTGATAAGATACTTAAAAATACATTATTTTATTGATTTACATATTATTTACATATATTGTTATTTAATTTTCGGTATACTTATTTGGTTTATGATAATATTTTTTTGTCGGACATTTCGATAGTTTGTTAACAGAAAATAATCTCATTCATAAAGTATATATAAGAGCAGCAGATAATGTATTACGCAGACGAATATGTAATTTATTTCAGACCATAATAGTTCTAAGTCTACGTCAAATTTAGTCAGACTAATTGCATCTATGTACTTAACAAATACGAATGCAAGTCACGTCTCGAATTGAGAACGAATTTCGTCATAAGTTCCTTCTTGTATTGAATTAAATTGCCCGAACGTGCGTTAGAAATAATTCTATTCACGCGGTTTTTCATTTTTTATTTGTTTTATTTATTTATTTTTTTGGAAAAGCCTTCCGGATTTATTCGTATACTTTATAACAAAATATTATTAGAATAAACGTATTAAAAAATAATAAAAGAAAAGAGAATGACAAGGAGACAATTGAACAAGTGAAATTCGATATTGATTTTTATAAAACGATCACGTTTGTGATTAAAGGTCAAACAAAGTGAAAATTATGGTAACGAACATCTATTATTTGACTCGATAATAAATAGTCAGTGTATAAATACTACTACTTTTTATTTGCGCTTGCGTTCTGATAAAGTAGAGGGAATATAAGTCGTAGCTTCATAAGCTGTAAGACAGTACTCTAAGAAACGAGAAAGTACTCTTGATAGTAGCCGAGAGAAAGTGATAGTAACAACTTACGAGCGAATACTGTATGAGTAAGCACGGCACGATAAGGTATAATTTTACATTATTGAAACAGACGTTCTTATCGTAGATAAATTAACGCGATGAACGATGGCAATATCATAGAATTCGATTTAATGTGAAGATTAAATAACGCTTTGTGTATTTATCATCGGTTGGAAATTGAAAATGTTACGATTTGAACATATGCACAATTGAAACATTTGATGAATGTAAAAAACAAATCGAAGTTTAGTCAATTCAAAAATATATAGTGCGTTCAATTGCTCGATTTTGTTACTAAATACATATATACGGTTTAAGAAATCTTTGGGGTATAAGTAAAGTGATTTTAAAAGTGTTTAATAAAACGTAAAGAAAAAATAAAAAAAGAAAGTGAGTAATATTTAAGGTTACGTCTTTGATTAAGGATTATATATTTTTTTTTTAAGTGATGTCTTATAAAATTGTGGAATCCGTTGATGACATTTTTTTAAATCGAGTAAAGTGATTGTTCTCGTTCGATTGTCCTAGTTCTATTGTAAGACAAAATAAATATTTCATTAAGGTTATGAAGCAATACTATGTGCAACGTGTTATACACTTACAACGATCGAGAATCATTCTCGATCATTATTCTATTTACATTAACGAAGGTAACAGGTCTGCTTTCGGTATGGTTCGATAAATTTTTGGAGCTAGATCATTTTATAGCGAGAAAGATATTTTTAACCGACTGATTTCGAAATTGAAAGAAATGCCGATGAATTACTTTCAAATTAAAAGAAAAACAGAATGTTCGCTTATTCGTTTCGTTTTCAATGATCCGATAAAAAATCTCTAAAAAAGAAAATCTATTACAAAAATTTCAGGATAGATGAATAATGATCTAAGATAAGGAAACGGATTATAAGTGTGATTTCTTTTTTATGGAATACGAAAGATAAATTGAAAAGAAGAATTTTGCGTTAACGATTGATACGGATGCACCTCGACAGGTGGCGCCATGAATCATAGCGGCACAGTAACGACGCCTAAGTCGCACCAACGTGGCGACAGGGGTACTGGTTTTCTCTGTTTCACTTGTGCGGTTTGTTTTCTATTAAGCGTTACCTGTACTTTTCTCGGCACTCTTGTAGTCCTCGATCAGAACGTTGAGGCTGCCAGCTATCGATACGGTAAGAAATTTTGCTATTCTCAAAACAACGAAAGAACCAGACAGAACCGTCAAAACCGCATTCATCACCGATCATGTGGATTAATGTATAAGCGCGCTATTTGAATTTGTTTAAAATTTATATTGATTCAATAGAAACATCAGAAACAAAAACCACTCGAAATACATCGTTACTTCGTACGATATAACTCGACGCAACAATTCGATTCATCTAAAATTCGATTCATTTCGAAGAGCCGAAATTATTAGTGATAAAAGTTAAATCACGAGAGTTGTATCTATCGAAGAATCTACAATTGAAATTTGTCCGATGGACTTTGTTTACTCTACGTTTTGTACAGATAAGATGACTTTCGATGACTCTCAATGAGTTTCTCGCCAATGTTAATAAATGTAATAATAAATGCAATTGATCAAGATCTATTTATTTACAGATCCAAGTAAATTGGAAACGGTCGCCATCATGAGTCACGATCACCAAGATAATTACACTTTTAGATTACCAAAAGAAGTCAAACCGATTCATTATGATATTTATTTATATCCTGATCTTAACAATGGTACATTCGTGGGTAAAGTTATTATCCTTATAGATGTCTTAGACAAAAGAGGCCAAATCGCCCTTCATCAAAAAGATCTCAATATTACTAATATCGAATTGAAAACTTATGATCGCGAAGATAACTATGAAATCGAATTATTGCCTCAATTTACGGTCGCGAAATATGAGATGCTTGTTGTTCCCATAAAGAACGAAATCAATTCAGGACTTTATAATCTATCTATCGAATTTAATGGTGCTCTTCAACCGGACAAAATCGTCGGTTTCTACTCGAGCAAATATAAAGACGAGAATAATAAAACGAGGTAACGAGGGTCCTAACGGAATAACTTAAATATATCGGGATTAATTAAATATACGTTAAACATTTCGCCTTTTTCACCTTTAGATATATCGCTACTTCGAAATTCGAACCAACCTATGCGAGAAGAGCGTTTCCGTGCTTCGACGAGCCTTCGTTCAAGGCCGAATTTTCAGTTAAATTAGTTCATCCCACCGACGACTGTTATAATGCACTTTCAAACATGAACGTTAAGGTAACGAAGTATAGCTTTGTTATTCGATGTAGGATGTTTTCTCTCGGACAATTTTAATTGCAATTACGAATCCGGATTGTACAGAGTACTCTTATTAATCAACCAAGTCCTGGACTTACCACCGTGGTTTTTGCTAAAAGTGTACCTATGTCTACTTACTTGAGTTGCTTCATAATTAGCGATTTCGTAGCCGTAACAAAAAAAGCGAAAGGTTTTGATGGCCGAGAGTTTCCAATTAGTGTATACACTACCAGAGCACAAAGGGAAAAAGGCTCCTTTGCTCTTAAAATTGGTGTTGATATCATTGAGTATTATATCAATTTATTCCATATAGACTATCCTTTGCCTAAGCTTGGTGAGTAACGATTACTAATCGATCGTTTGTTTATTGTTTCTTTACTGTAAATAAATCTTATATATCGTATATAGCGTATATATATATATATATATATATATATATATATATATATATATATATATTGTATATAACAGATTTTATATACAAAAATTGATTTTCAGATATGATTGCGATACCAGATTTTGTATCGGGTGCGATGGAAAATTGGGGTATCGTAACGTACAGAGAAGCGAGATTACTTTACGATAATCAAACAAGTTCTACTCGAGAAATGCACGATATCGTCACTG
The DNA here is from genome assembly GCA_918808275.2 of Dolichovespula sylvestris. Classification (NCBI taxonomy): domain Eukaryota; kingdom Metazoa; phylum Arthropoda; class Insecta; order Hymenoptera; family Vespidae; genus Dolichovespula; species Dolichovespula sylvestris. The sequence continues at coordinate 3,047,260 of OU964969.1, forward strand.
TAATTAGTCACGAATTTGCACATATGTGGTTTGGGAATCTTGGTAAATATAATAATAAAAATAAATACTCTCTGTCATAAGTTGTGATTATAAAAATACTTTTTCTTTCCTTTTTTTTATTGTTATACTATTATTATTCAGTTACAATGAAGTGGTGGAACGATCTATGGCTAAATGAAGGTTTTGCTTCGTTCATGCAATACAAAAGCGCGAATGCTATTCTTCCCGATTGGGGACTGGTTAGTATCGATAGGATGTAAATAAACGAAATTATATCAGTGTAAACAAAGATAAGAAAGTATAAAGCTAAACATTATTATCTACGATTTTGTCCCATATAATAAAAACGGTCGTAAGACCGTTGACGATTATCGATAATTATTACCCTGTAATGGGAAATAAATCTTACAATCGAATTCATTTTATAAGATCATTATAATTATTCCATCGAGGATGAAGATTTCGTATTAACAGAAACGGATTTTCAGATGGAAGAATTTCTCCTCGACCAAATACACTTAGTCTTCATTACAGATGCCAAATTAAGCACTCATCCAATCATTCAAACTGTCAACAATCCCGACGAGATCACATCGATTTTTGATGAAATCTCTTATAGAAAGGTGAATCACATAGTGATGACTCACATAGTTGTGCGTTATATTAGTTATTAGACGAAACGTTACTTTTATTTCGTTTTTGTTTAGGGATCATCCGTTATACGTATGATGGAAAATTTTATTGGTGTTAATAGATTTTACGATGGTATTAGAACTTATCTGAATAGGTTTACCTATCATAATGCGGAGACAGCTGATCTCCTTAAGATTTTACAAGAACAAGTTGGAACAGAAATAAACGTGATGGAGATCATGGATACCTGGACCAGACAAAATGGCTTTCCGGTCATAAATGTCCACAGGACTGAAAACAAATATGTTTTAACACAAAAACGTTTTCTAGCTGATCCAGATACTCAAATCGATCCTTCGGAATCAGATTACGGGTTAGTAAAATTCAAAGCGAAATTATGTTAATAATCTAAATTAATGATGATTTTATGAAATATACGATATTCTCTTTTTAGATATAAATGGATAATACCTATCACTTATATTACCAATAAATCATCAAGGCCAATTTTAGTCTGGTTCAATAATAATACTAGTAATCGTAGGTATACATTCAACATTTTTTTATGTTTCACGTTAACTTATACATTTTTTAATATAATCTTCAGTGGTGATCGAATTAGAAGAACCTGTCGAATGGATTAAATTTAATAAAGATCAAGTTGGTTATTATCGCGTTAATTATGAAACAACGGAATGGGAAAATTTGATTCATCTGCTTAAATACTATCACACGGTAAATATCGCTTCGTAGTAGTATATATACTCTTTGTAGGGATGATTGTTTTTTAAAATCAGTAAAAGTTTATATTTACAGAGATTATCTGTATCAGATAGAGCTCATCTCTTGGAAGAAGTATTTAGTTTAGCATCTGCGGGTGAACTTGACTACGGCATCGCCATGAATATGACTACATATCTTCCACAAGAAAATCATGTTATTCCTTGGACTGTTGCATCTAAAAATTTATTGGCCATAGATCAATTTTTGTCGTCAACGAATTTGTCAACTATTTTTAAGGTTGTATAATAATACATATATATGTAAATACGGATATAGAATAGAATAAGATTGTTTTATATTGCATATTTACGTATTTGATATTTTATTATTTTACAGTCGTACGTAAGAAACTTGGTTGATAGCGTGTATCACGATGTAACATGGCGTGTAGATAATACAGAAGATCATGTAATGCTGTAAGATAAAAAAGTACTTATCAATTAATTAGAAATTTAATGCATACTTTATTGAAATAATTATGTCAAAATTTACAGAAGACTTCGTTCGGTAGTGTTAGAACTGGCTTGTTCGGTAGGTCATATAGAATGTTTGGAAGAAGCATCTGAAATCTTCAAAAAGTGGATAAACAATATAAAGGACGTACGTCCGCATCCAGATATTCGAGGATTGATTTATTATTACGGTCAGTGTTTTATGAAATTATATTTATATTAACGATTAGAATGGATCATTTGAAATAAAGATTTCTATTTAATATCATTACAGGCTTACATTATGCTGGTTCTGAAGCTGAATGGAATCTCATGTTCGATAAATTCGTCCAGGAAACGGATTCGTCTGAAAAATTAAAATTGATGCGTGGATTAACGGGAATACGAGAAAGTTGGCTTTTGAGCAAGTTAGTTATTTTTCTATATAAATTTCGAAATAAACAATATTTATGCAACTTATAGAGAGAGAGAGAGAGTATTCGATATATTGTTTCTTTGTTTCTTTTATAGATTTATCACTATAGCGAAGAATGAAAATTACGTTCGTGCACAAGATTTCTTCTCTTGTTTGACGGCAATTTCTAACAATCCCGTTGGTACACCTCTCGTTTGGGATTGGGTCCGAGGAAACTGGGAATTTTTAGTTCAGAGATATACTTTAAATGATCGATACCTTGGACAACTTATACCTGGAATTACAAAAACTTTTGCTACGGAAACGAAGTTGAACGAAATGAAAGCCTTTTTTGAAAAATATCCTGAAGCCGGTGCTGGTGCATCGAATCGGGCGAAAGCATTGGAAACAGTACAGAATAATATAAAATGGTTACTAAAAAACACAGCTCAACTTGGAAACTGGTTGAATTCGCATTCGAGCAATTAATTCGACTAATTCAACTATACTACCAATACATTTTTGTGAAAGATAATGTTATCAAATAAAGAAAACCTACGATAATGTTTCTAAATATATTTATAGATATGTATACCTTATAAATCAGCATTTATAAAGAAATATATAACAGGACTAATCATTATTTGAAAAAATAAAGTTTTTTTACATCATATAGAAAGACTTAATAATTTGCTATTATCAAATCCATTATTCTGACGATGAATAATTTTTTCATTGGTTCGATTATGAAACCTATCTGAAAGTATGTCTAATACAATAAAATTATTTAAATTATCAAGCTATCACCATTTATATATTTAATAATTGAATGCAAATTATCGAATATCTAAATGGACTAGAACATTAAAATTTAGCGTTTCTCAATCACCTAACATCGCCGAACGAAAAATAATGGAGCATTTGTCAACAATAGAAATATGACGTTAAAGAAGACGTCAGCAAAAATTTATAATCATTATAAATAAGATTATATGATTTTATTACGATATGCTCGATATTATTATTTTTATCAAATGCGTTATATTTTGTTGGGAATTACTCGATAATAATTATCTATATTACGAACTATTTTCTGCGAGATAATCGTAAAATTATAACGTTGACGACGTAAAACCGACGTAGATTTGTACATAAATAATATCTCAAGTCAATTAACTTGTCGACATGTCGCGTTGAAATGTTTTCTAATCATTATCCGTAAAAAAAATTATTATAAAGATATAGGAGATTCAATTACACCTGTGAGTTAATGCGAACATATTCTGCCAACGTTATCGAAAATTACAAAGAAAAATCATTTTTATAAAGTTATAATTACGTCATAAAATGAAGATAACGTTTTTTTTTTTTTTTTTATTAGGTAAAACTATCAATTTTTTTTCCTTCTTACAGAGGATCGTAGAAAGCTCCTTATGTAATTAATATCGGAACATACGTTAACTTGTTATAACTTTTCATAGGAATAAAATATGTCAATTCTTTTTTAATTTTTGTAAGAATTATGACATTTTCTAAATGTGTGCGTATAAATGCTTTTTCTTTTTTTTTTTGACTATAGCAACAACTTGACTAATCCAAATATAAGAAAATTTTACACATAGTTCATGTATCATTGTAGAATTTTCTAATTATGATATGCATAATTATGATATGCAATATATGAATATAATGAAATATTATATATTATATATTATATATTATATATTATATATTATATATTATATATTATATATTATATATTATATATTATATATTATATATTATATATTATATATTATATATTATATATTATATATTATATATTATATATTATATATTATATATTATATATTATATATTATATATTATATATTATAAATGATATATATATTAAAAAAAAATAAAAACATAGATTCAACTGAAATAAATATTATTCAGCTAACACATAAATATAGACTTTGACCATTTTATGATTATTATCGAATTCTTTAAATGAATTTGCCAAAATTTCCGTGTTTTACTCAGACGATTTCGAGTATCGATGCGTATCATTACGACATCAACACCCCCATTAAGGACATTTCTGATAAATTCATTTGTCAAAATTAATTGCTGTCCCACGTATTTCAATAGATAAGATGAGATAGTCACAATGTGATATCGTGATCCAAAAGAAGATTAGTCTCAGTCATATTGTTGTATGAAGAAGACGTAGTCAAGAAAATTACAGCGAGCAGAATTGGCTAAACTATAAAAATATTTATTCGTTTAAGATGGAAAAGGAAAGGAAACTTTCAGAAAACGAGATTCGAGGTATTTTTTTACTCCGTAGTCTTACATTATTCTTTGGTTCATACAAAACTGTTTCTCAAACTACATCGATCGTATCGTTACATTATAGAAATTACATGTATAATTTACTAATTAAATACAATGATATATTTGTATACCAATTTTTTGTAAATAATATATATATATATATATATATCGTATTATAATAACATTATAGTATATTCACTATATTCATATTAATATATTAATATTTGTATATATAATCATATAAATACACATATTATATATTTTTAATTGATATTATCTTATATTTATTCATTGAACTTTTGTATTCATTGAGAAAGATTATTCAATTTGGTGACTGTCAAATCGTTACGTCGATTTTCTTTAATCATAATTTACTTTCTTTCGTAAATACGTTTACTTTCGTTCCTACTGTAATTTCGGTATAGACTTTCTGTACCGGAAATTTGATAAAATAATAATCTTCAATTTTGTTCAACGATATCTATAAGATGAACAGGAAAAGGCTTATCGACCGAAAATTTAATGAAACTTTTGGTAGATTAATCGATACGTTTAAAAAGTCATCGAAACATTATTACGCCATGACCTAAATAGAAAGAACTATCGTCAGTGACATTAACACTCATACGCATTGATTTATATTAATTCACATAGTTAATATGCAGTTGAGAAAAGGTCAATGAAGCTGATCTACCATTTTGGTAACCTTTTTATTTATTTATTGTTTGTCTCTATTTAGATCATCCAGAAGAACATAGTGATGTTGAAGCAACCGAAACCGTGAGTATCTACACATGTTATTATAATCAAAAAATTATGATATTGTTAGAAGAAAAAATGTATTTCATTATTCGTTAAAATTGTAAAACGTTCGTAATGGTACAATTACTTCTATTATTTTATATGATACGCAAGAATTCTTTATATATTCAAATAAGAAAGTGAAATCGGTTGATATAAAAATATTCACTTCGCGAACTTACGACATCGAAAAGAGTTTGCTTAACGAATACTTTCATCGACAATCCTTTCAACAAAATTATTCCTATCCTTATTTTATTTATTTTTACTTTCATTGTCAGATGATCGCTTATGACATTGGGGGCAATGAAATTTCGGCTAGTTTTATCGTTAAAGTTGAACAACGATCGAACGATCAATCAAGCATACGAAGGAAAGTATTCAGGTCAACAATCGTTTGTAAAGATCACGCGTCGCGTATGACACGATTCGCGTCTTGTAAGGCAGGTATACGCACAAATAAGACACAGAAGTATTCGGAGACTTGTCAAAATTGAAAACTTTTTTAGACCAATCAAATAATTCGGAAATTCTGAGTAAACGCGAAGAAACTATTGTGTTATGCGATATATTTTTAATTAGAAAATATTGTTTTTTGTTTTGGTAGTGATCGAAAATACAAAATAAACTTCTTTCAAGATAATTTTATCAAAAATAAATTAATTAATTAAAAATAATAAAGTGGAACGAATATTTGCATTCCGTAGATCAAATTGTCTTATACTCATTCTGTAAATATTATCAGAATCGTAAGTAACGTTATCCAATAAGATCCATAGATCTTTAAATTCGATACAGTATGATTTTTACGACATAAGGTTGATATAATATCGATTTCAAAAATCTTTGCGAATAAATGTTATCAAATAAATATAAAATATTGTAAAATTACTTATCAATTTTGATCACATAAGACTAACAGATCTATAAAATGAAACATGGATACGTTTGATCACAAAACGCGTAAGTTGAGTTCGTTCTATAAAAATAAAATCGGCTCAGAAATTTGTATTATTAAACAGTATTATTATAACTTAGTAGTTATAGATAATATATTAGTAGATAATTTTGTTTGTTACTCTCTCGATAATTTTTAAGATCTGAAAGCAAGAAAGTAAAATCGTTAGAATATAAGTCAAGAAATATCTGTGCTCTTTAAATCGTTACCTCTGATTAAATGTTTTCATCTTAAATCAAGGTCATTCGTTCACTCGCATTCTTTAACCTTGTTCAGTTCAAACACACATTCTTTCCACGCGCGCATCTATTATTCTTCTTATATTCATTCTCAGAATTTATTCTTCTATCATACCAGACATATATCCATTATTCTTTATCTCCATCATACGTATCATTCGTTAGTTTACTCATCTCCTTTATACACCTTACAAGAATAACAATAATAATATGTGGAGAACGAAATAATATATTTATTTTGTATAAAACCTTTTAATAACAAATGCTACAAAGGCATATTTTGTAAACGATTCTTTTATTTTATTTTTTATTTTTCCCGTCTCTGGTTAATTCATACACACTAATCGCTCTATACCTATTGAACAAATTTAGAGGACTTTACCTTAGTTAAAAAAAAAAAAGAAAAAACGTCTATCATTTGTGACTCGTTGTATACCATTTTTAAATCACCAAAAAGATATATCGAAAATTATTACTTTTCCATGCGTACAAAGCCACAATCAACTACATTAGTACAATTTTCAATTTAAAAATAAATAAAATTAGTCGCGCAAGCAAGCAGACAATAAATAACGTTCATGTTTTATACACAAAGTGCTCTCTAATCGAAAATTATCTTTCGATTACATAATTTTATCTTTCTCTTTTCTATTGTCTTGTCTTCTCCATGGCAAGACGATTTAAAATATTTTATTACAATCGATCGGGGAAAACCTAAAGTTTTCTATCTCTTCTCGTACTGTTTTGTTTTGTTTTCTGCCTCTTTCTTTTTCTTGTTCTCTACGTAAAAAGGAGAAAAAAAGAAAAGAGAAAAGAGAAAACGATGAAGGAAACTTCCTGGTACGTAGAACGGTAAGCAATTTCAAAACGATCGATCAGTCGTTCTCGAACGAGCTCTAAAAAGGAAAGAACGTGGCGCGAGCGAAGGTTCGACAGTCGCTCCGATTTTCTTCACTCTTTTGTCGCACACAACAGAAATAAGACGGGTGACGGAGATCGAGACGCGCGTGCGCTAGATCGCGAACGATTTATCAATATAACAAGAGAGAGAGAAAAAAAGTGGCATGTTTAGTACATAAGATATGTAAGAAACTGATAAAATACAAAGTGAGCGAGCCGAATTCAAGTGAGTGAGCCGAATTCAAGTGAGTTCGCGTAAATCTTTTTCTTCTCTATCATCGTAAATGTGTGTGTGTAAATGTGTGTATTTGTTATGTCAGCGTGCACTACGATCCATCGATTCCTTTCCAATTCGATCATCAAGATAAATAAATCGACGAGATGAGCGCGGGAAAGGTACGATCGTCAATATTTATCAAATCGTCATTATCGCCTTTTCTTTTTAATCTTTTATATTTAACTGTACAACTGACCAACCGCCGACCGACCTATTTTCTCAAACCTTATACGAAAATATATTTGTCCTGTTGACGGAGATCGGTAACATTTCGTTTCGGTTACAATCGTTTCATCGAGCGACTTTCACTATTTCCTCTGAACGTCTCTTTTTTCCAAAAATTACGTCGTTTCATGCGTTTTTATTAAAATCATCAAAATAGATGAGTCAATTTATTGTAACAACAAATAAATAACACGCAACGAAGTTATAAATACATATGTAAAAAGAACGAGAAAACGTGTCCTCGAAACATTTAAGAATAAGTATTTCATCATACATTTACTTGTTATTTTTTCCTCTCTTCCTTCTTTATTTCTTTACGTTACTTTATTCTAATCGAGTTCTTTCTTTAGACATTTATAAATTAAAAACTCGAGATTAAATAAATTATTTACGAACAGTTCTTTTCAAATTTTTACATAGTTCATTTATTTCTTTTGGTATGAACGCATAAGTTAGTGTCTTATTATTACAATCGTAATAACACTTGCTTCTCAATATATCGTAATTACGATTAAAGATAAGATATTTTCTGGGACGTAAATATCGTCATGCTAGACGAATCGTCGACAAAAAATACATTCTTGTGTGAATTTAACGAGCGTGAGATTACGTTGTTAATCCGGTTTTGTATATACTCTTACTATTACCCACGATCTTGCGAAATCAACGAAACTAATTACCGACAAATAGTTGCACAATCAATAAACTACGAGCGCGAACATTTAAACACACCGCCGATTGTTAACTCTAATTTATAGTGACCTTTCATTTACGACAATAAAAATAACAACCAAGATTAAAGAAAACATCATGGCAAGATAAAACATCGAGAAGAAAACGTTTCTTTTTTTCCATTATATTCAAGTTCTTGATATTATTACAGAAGCTCAAGTATCCCAAATCGGTATTTTTCATCATCAGCAATGAATTCTGCGAGAGATTCTCTTACTATGGAATGCGCAGTAAGTTCTCTCACTTCTCTCTCTCTCTCTCTCTCTCTCTCTCTCTCTCTCTCTCTCTCTCTCTCTCTCTCTCTCTCTCTCTCTATTTGTGATAGACATGCACTTAATTTACTTTAATTACAGCGGTCCTGACATTGTATCTTCGAAATGTTTTGAACTATGCTGACAAAACTGCGATCGTAATTTATCATATCTTCACAATGTTCATTTATTTCTTTCCGTTATTCGGAGCTATCCTAGCAGATTCCATACTTGGGAAATACCATACGATATTCTATGTTAGTATAATCTATGCTGTGGGACAACTCTTGTTGGCCTTGAGTGCTGTGCCGCCACTGGGATTGCCACCAAGGTTAATATTTGCAACGCGCATTTATTTATTTTTTACAATGACTCAGAAAACTTATAACTTTTTCATATAGTCTAAACAAAATGACTTCGCTTGTTTCGAAAAGATAATTGATAGTTTTGAAAGAACGTATAATCATTTTTATGAGTCATTGTATATTTTTTATCTTGATTTTTTCTATTCCTTTTGTGATAAAGTATGCCTTCTAATTCTAATCCGATCAAATTGCAGGGAGTTTGCATTATTGGGTTTGTTTCTTATAGCTATTGGTTCAGGCGGTATAAAACCTTGCGTATCAGCATTTGGTGGAGATCAATTTGTATTACCACAACAGGAACAACAACTTTCGACTTTCTTTTCCGTTTTTTATTTCTCAATCAATTCGGGATCTCTAATATCCAGCTTTCTTACACCGATATTAAGAAGCGACGTGACTTGTTTTGGCGATAAAACCTGCTACTTCTTGTCTTTTTTAGTACCTGCCATATTGATGTCAATATCCATCGGTAATATAATATTTAAATCTATGAATACTATAGAAATCTAACAAGTTTTAATGTAAATTTTTGTCTTACAGTGATATTCATGCTTGGTAAACCTTTGTACAAAATAGTCGGTCTCAAAGGCAATGTCATTGTTGATGTTACCAAATGCGTTTGCGTAAGTTAAATAAATTATTAATTTCTTTAAAAATTAACTAACATTTACATTAGAATATTAGCAAAATGATAATATCAATAACAATAACAATAACAATAACAACAATAGCAGCAACAACAACAATAATAACAATAACAATAATAATAATAATAATAATAATAATAATAATAATAATAATAATAACAATAATAATAATAATATTTATAATAATAACAATAATAATAATAATAATAATAATAATAATAATAATAATAATATTAATACCAACAAGCTTTTATCATACAAACGAGCGTGCATACCTTCACGTTTGTGTTTGTGATATTATGGACTGATAAGTCAAATTAAATAAGAATAAAAATTTTAGCACGCGATCAAGAAGAAGATACAGTCGAAGAAAAAGGTGGATCACTGGCTCGATCACTCAGTAGATACATATGGTCGAAAGTTAGTCGAGGACATCAAAGATTCCTTGCAAGTATTAAAGATGTTTCTCCCTTTGCCGATCTTTTGGGCTCTTTTCGATCAACAAGGATCGAGATGGACGATCCAAGCGACGAGAATGGACAGTAAAATTGGTGATTTCTTGATACAAGCAGATCAGATGCAAGTATTTAATCCACTGTTGGTTGTGATCTTCATTCCTATCTTCGAGACTTGCATTTATCCAATATTTACCAAAATTCGTCTACTTAACACGCCATTGAAGAAACTTACAATCGGTGGCTTACTGGCCGCACTATCCTTCGTTATATCTGCTATTGTTGAATTACAACTCGAGGTAAGTAAGAATCTCTTTAGTTTTTAATAACTATTTGTATTATTATTATCATTTCATCGATTGATTTTAGAAAACATACCCAATACTTCCTACAACTGGAGTGGCCCAAGTAAGAATTTTCAATACCATGAATTGTACGATACCGATACAGATTAACGGTGAAAATGGGATTATTAAAGGTCTAGATTTTTGGGAAAATATAAATATCAAAACTACTGATGGCTTGGCTGATTTTGAGTATTATTTAAATGTAACAGATTGCCGCTCGAAAACATTCCTCGGCGATAAAATCAAAAGTAAATAAATCATATCATCTGTAGAATTACAAATATATGTTAAAATAGAAAATTATAATAACTAATTTGTATTCTCATAGACAGGGCAATAATACCCGAAGCAAATGCGATATCATGGGCTATTACACCTGATGGAATGGATTATCATTACATTGATAATGTGACGAAACCAAAGAATGGTTTGCCTCTGGTTCGTGGTCTTATTTATTTGTCATCAAAATCACAAACAGGGAAAGATTATGATCCTAGCTTGATGTTTTACCAAGAATCGAAACTTACCGATAAGATTAAATTAAATAAGACAAATTTCGCTGAAACTTCATTATATGAACTCAAGCCAGAAAAATATAATATTTATTTAAATGAAAAGCTATTATTACGAAATGTGGAATTAAAATTAGGTGGAGTATACACCATTGTTGGTTATGATATACCAGAACAAAATGAAAAGGGATTATCAATTATCACAGTAACACCTCCTAATTCAATGCATTTGTTTTGGCTATTACCACAATACATTGTCATTACCATGGCGGAAGTCCTGTTTTCAGTAACTGGATTGGAATTTGCATTCACACAATCACCTTCCAGCATGAAGTCCTTAATGCAATCCTCTTGGTTACTTACAGTAGCTTTTGGCAATCTTATTGTTGTTATTATCACAGAGGTATCATTCTTTGATAGGCAGGTGAGCTATCTAAATATCTGGTAACAACAACTTTTACAGTTCATAATTTATAGAAGTCGTTGATTATTATTGATTTTGTTAATCGAAAACGTATGTTGCAGGTTTACGAGTTCTTCCTATTCGCAGGTTTAATGTTTATATTTATGATATTATTTGGCATAATGACAATGTTTTATAAATATACAGAAATACCTGAAACAAATGAGGAGGAAATCGTATTAGAAGGGAAAAATGGATCTGTTAATTCATCGTACAAGGACGACGAAAAATGAAAAATACAAATACATCTTAAAGATATTTGAATTTCTCCCTGTTTTCAACTTTCTGTTGAGTAACAAAACATATCAAGCTAAAGAATATAAAGTTTTCATTGCTAAGATCGTTATGTTGAATGTGCAATGAAAGAAATACATCAACGTAAGGCGATGATGTTACTAACGATTATATGGAAAAGACTTGAGTGTACATGAAGAAAAGTATAAAAGTGAAATTTTTTAATTATAGGCAAGATCACAAAGGAATTTATGTGTAATATATTTATTTTTGCTAGATCAAATAAATTGTTAGGATTTACCACAAGAGAATAAAATACGCATTGCAAATTTTGATACATACCGAATGAGTATTATTAAGTTAATACTCAGTGTCTGTAATTGATTATTGAAAATACATTAGAAATATTTATAATTGTATTTGTTTTATACAGAATCGATTTTTCTTCACGAAAAATGTATATTTTCCTTTCTTAAAATTTAATCCATCCATGTTACTCTTTATGGTAGTTTCTCAAAACAATTCCATATTTAACAAATATATATCTTAGTGTATAATAATTTACGTATTGTTATTGCATTATATTAATGACACAGCACGATAATGTTGATGCAATCGTGACCAATGAAAATACCGTAACATAAATTTTAATTTATAAAGAATATCATGATATTCTATTATAGAATTATATTGTGAATGTTTTCTTAATTTTATTGCTCTTTACACAAATACAAGTAAATTAGTATGTTAACGAACTATGTCCTATAATTAGTTTTGACAAAATTATTCAGAAGCCAACATTTTTATCATATAGGCAACTTTTCTGATGAATGTATTTCTATTTATGAGATTATGACAATTTAATATTATTTTAACAGAGCAAAAGATTATAGATTATTTTTCTAAACGTTTGTTGAATATATATATAATCTATATAAGATGTGAATCTAACGAGATTCACATCTTTGATAAATTATTTTAGTACCATCAGTTTTAAAATTCTAATTCCTAAAATAAATGGTATAATAAGTATATAAGATGCACACTTGCCTAATAAACAATTCTATTTAGCGTTTCTCATTAGGAGCAAGCGAATGGTTATCTCTGTATATGTAATATTATAATAAAGATTTTTGAGGAAGCGTAGATCTTCTGTAGATTTATTTAACGCCGAGGAGTCTTCCTCATATACAATTGATCGTCTTTCTAAAACAATTTTTAATAACATACGTATAAATGTTAATATTATACAAATCAATCAGCAGTACTGATATAAGAATTCATAATAACAATTACCGAAGTTGAACGAATTCTAACAAATGCTTCACGAGCTGTTCCATATGCAATAGAAGCAAAATGAAAAGCACCAGTTACCAATGTTTCTGGCAAAATGTGAATAGGTTCTGCAGTTCCTGGCATTGAGTTGGTAGTAGTTTCCTCAATTATATGTCCAACATTTCTACTCTCTTCTTTCGTTGAATTTTTCTCTAGATATTTATTATTTAAGTCTTTTTTTATTTGCTCACATATTCTGTTTTTTTTTGGAGGTATGGGTGTATTGGAATCAGAAAAATTATGTTTTGAATAATCATGGCTGTTACTAGTATTTGTCTCACTTATACCATAAACACCATTGTCTGTAATCGAAGTAGTATGAGAATGAAAACTCTGTGTTAAATCGTTTAAATCTGTTTGGGCTTGACAACTATGCTGTGCTATTGGCAAATCTGAATAAATTGTATTTATAGGTTCTGTTAAATAGCTAGTATGAGAACTGTTTACATCAATTTTCATAGCATTTGTATTGTTATGTTCGGGTTTTAGATGCTGTAAATTTGTATTCTCATCTATTGACTTTGATGTACTTTTTATAAGTAAGGAACAAATATTATCTGGTAGATCTGTTGAGTTATTGTTCATATATTTTTTGGAAGTATTTGATAAATGTGTATCATGTATTTTTTTATTGATATTATCCTCATTATTAGAATTTTCATTTTCATCTGGTTTGTGAGTACTAACATTATTTAAATCCTTTCTAGTTATAGGAGTAAGTGTATTATTCGAATTAGCTGTAAAATGATTCTCAGCAATGCAAATGACTGAAGATGCAGGAGATATTTCAGGAAGTAGATCAAAGCTTAAAATATCAGGAACAATTTCATTATCATTATCATTATCTTCTTTACAGACAATGTTTTTTATATTCTCATTTTTTGATAGACTTCTTTGTTTGTGACAATTTGTGTTGGTTTTATACTTCATTGGCATTGAAATCAATTCAAATTCATTATTGTCATCACAGATCTCTGTATTACTGCTTAGATCAGAATGTACACTAATATTCTCTATGTCAGATCCACAACAGCAAGACGTAATTTTAAAATCGTATTTATCCAACATTTGATGCTCAGTAATAGAGCAGTTCATTCGAAATTCATTTCCTTTTGTCCCATTGTATATTTTTGGTTCATTATACACATTTTCTTTTGAAGATTCTAATGCAAGAAAATGTGGAGACACAGGATTACGTTTATTTACAATCTGCTTTTCGCTGATATCATTTTGGTTATGAACATTATTTTTATCACTCATTAATTCTGACAGATCACAGCTTTCGTTCTGAACATGTTCCTCCTCTTTGTCTTCATTAGGTTCACTGCTATATTCAAACTTTTCTTCGAATTTTTTCACTTGTTTCTTTCTGCTTTTAATAATGTTTATAAGTGGTTTATCTACATGTTCGGAATAAATCTTATCAAATAGCATGTCCCTTTTCTTCCTTTTATATTGTCTTCTTTGATCTGTAAGTAAATTATTTTTTTGGTGATTACACTTTGATCTAAGACGATGGGATTGATTTTCACATCTACTTGTATCCTTGGATTCGGTGCAAATCGGTGACCTCATAGAACACTTATTTAAATTTTCCATTACATTAAACATGATTTGATCAGAAACTTGTGTTATTATATCCTTCTTCAACTATGAATAAAAATAAGCACATGTTACATCGCTTTATAAAAAATAATACAAACAAAAAGTAAAAATGTCAGTTTTTATATTTACCTGTTCCATATACTGTACAAACCATGTTGGTGGAGCATTATCCAGAAAATCCTGGCTAGTTATGTTTGAAGGTGTTGAAGGTGGTGTACTTTCTAATTTCATATCATTAAAACTTTTTGTAAGAATCTTTGAATATGCTGATGTAGTTAAATTTGGAAACAAAGAATCAACTTCATCCTTATCATTTAATGTATTATTATTAGTTTCTTCAGTTAAGTCAAATATTCTATTTAAATGTTGTCCTTTATTCTGTTGGTTTACCTCGCTCATACTTTCATTTGATTCAAAGGTTTTTGATGAAATAGAATTATTTGCAAATAAACTATTTTGATCATCATCAGATGAATACCCATTAACTTTATGTTTGTTTTTATTTGTATCATTATCCTGATTATTTATAAAATCAACTAACAACAGTACTCCTTTGCTATGTTTAGAGCAAAATTTAGCAAACTAAAATCACATTTACTTTTTATTATTAACTTAGTCATTATTATATATAAAGTCTTTAGCATTAGATAAAGCCATTAAATTTACATTACTTTTAAAATATAAAGAAAGTTATTTAAAATTACCTGCCATAATTTAAAAAATTCAGTTTCATTTTGAACCAAACGTACTTTGTCATCATTATCAACATATGAAATACTGCCAGATGTATTTATCGCAAAGAAACGCACCTATGAAAGAAACAAGAAATAACAAATTTATATGTTAATTTTAATCTTATAAATTTTTACCTATAAACAACAAAATATAACTTACTAAATATATCTTAAATAATTCGAAATTAAATGTAACTTTGAAAGCTGAGTTATAATCATTCTCATAATTATCATTTTTATCATTACTGGGATTATACGTTGTTACGTCACGTATGGATAATTTAGGATCAAGCCATGAAATTGATAATTTGTCATTATCCTTTGTTTTTTTGTGCGTATCAATGAATAATTCTGATGTTTGTTTTACTAGTGAAATAGATTTATTTTTTTGCGTATTATCATTCTCGTTCAAGTTGCGTTCATTTTCAATCTCTTTATGCAGTAAACTTGCATACGAGTCGCGTATTACGCAAAAGATGTCATTATACTTGCTAGTGCATTCTAAAGTAGATTCTTTCCTTCTTAGTACAAAAAATGTATAATCGTCTTTCTTTAATTGAGCAGAGCTCGGACTTATTATGGGAATCCTTTTCATCTTACTTCTCGACGTCACAAATCCAACAAACAATCGAATTATTCCGATGACTATAACTACGAAGGAAAACAGTAACAATTAACAGTTTACGTGAAATCTCAAAACGATCAGTCAATAATCATTGCAACAGTATTATCAAGTTAAACGTCACAGTTAACGGAGGAAACAATTACACGATTTGCCACTTACGCCGTCTTTCCTCTTTTCTCTGAACTGCATCGGAACCGACCTTAATTTGACCCTTATTCCGATGCAATTGATATTTACTTTTAAAAAATTAAACGTTCAAAAATCGTGTTTTATCTAATAATAATTTATAACAAAATAATTCGGTGTTCCTATAAATACTTTTTCCAAATTAAATATATAACATTCGGTTTAGATTGTTTTATCAATTGTACTATTTCTGTATTTGAACTGTCACCATTGTTTAACTACACTAGTCAAAATAATCATCGTAAATGTCACTATATCACGACGAAGAAAAAAAAAGGGCTGATCGTTCGTACGAAGATATGTCATTTCGTATAATTTATTTTCATTTTATTAATTTTTTTCAATGAGAGAAATATTAATTCCGATAAAAGATCCAATCTCAATAATAATCTCATATTGACAAACGCGTTAACATAGTTTCCGTTTGCATCATCTGGTGGTTAAATATCCTAAAGAAAAAAAAAATCTATAAAACATAGAGAATCTAATATAAATGAGAAACATTGAATCATAAATATAATATACCTGCTGCAAACTCAACGAATTATCTACGAAAATTGGAGACAGCACAGTCGGTAAAAAGTTAAACGATCGATACAGTAGTTAATTCGATCACAGTGCTCTCTACGATAGTTGTTAAATAATTAGAACCAGTAAATATGGCGGAACTAAGCGCGGATGGTAGACTTTTAAAAACTCTTTCTTTCAATACATCTTTTCCTTTTTATTTTTGTTTCTTCTTTCTCTCTATCTTATTCCACGTATCGAATCCGAATCAATTCTAAAACAGGTATACACGAAAATGTCTTAATTCAAAAGTTTTCACGATGGTTTAGGATCTTTCGAGGGAAATATAATCGGAGACGACATTCGAATAATATCGAACAATTCTACGGGATATTTTCGATGAAATGAAAATTAACATAAGAAAGAAGGTTTCAGTCTTTAAGGTATTGAGTATTCGATGGATCGATCCTGAATGACTAAAAAAGTCAAAGTAAATAGGATGGATGTGTCGAGAAGTATAATCGCGATACGTCACGACGTTTTGAATAACGACGGAGTGTCTTTAGAAGTAAAGTAATGGGTGGGAGTTGATTCGTTCGTTGGAACGAGGAGAGAGAGAGAGAGAGAGAGAGAGAGAGAGAGAGAGAGCGAGAGAGAAAGAGTGAGAGAGAGAGAAGAAGCAAAGAGGAACCGAAAGAAGGGAGTTCCAGTCAGTCTGTCCGTGCGAGTCCGTCCGTCGAGCAGACTTCTCTCACTCTTTCGTCCTCCTCTTAGAGCAGACCGTCGAGTGGCTCGTGGTAGAAGCCACATGTTGTCGGTGGTGCAGCTGCTATCGGCACCCTGACGATCAATCAGTTTACTGTCGTCATTGGTATAAATCGCGATCGTCCGCGGTTTTCATTATTTACTGAAACTTTTTTCTCTTTACATTTTATTAATCTCTTATCGCACTCGATACATCTATATACGTATATACGTATGAGAGTGATCAAAAACATCAAAATAATAAAGATAGATCTAGAGATAGAGATAGAGAGAAGAGGGAGAGAAAAAGATAAAGTGGTTGTTAAAAGTGTATAAAAAAAGGGAAAGATCTTGAATTGTTTTTTTTTTATTTTCCTTTTCTTTTTTTGGAAGAAACGAAGAACTCGACGAGAAATCTCGAAGAACATGTCGTCGATAGTTTTCAGTTTGTTCGTCTGCTTGCTCGTCGTTGTTGGTTTACCACCTACCACCATTAAAGCTTTCAACGTTGAAACAAAACATTACGCGATATATCGCAACGAGGCCGAATCTATGTTCGGCTTTGCCGTCTCAGCCTATCGTGACAAATACGGACGAGGATGGTGAGTGAAACTTATATATATATATATATATATATATATATTCCATTGGTTATTACGTTCTTTCGAATTTGCCGCGGGTTTATTTTTATGCGAGCGAGCGAGCGAGCGCGCGCCCTCCTCTTTCTCCTCCACCTTGATCCCTTTCCCGATCAATGGAAACGTTTGAACGATCCTCTTGATTATCATGATCGGTAATAGTAAACAGAAAAATCGATTTTAAAATAGATTAATACCATGAACTCAAACTTATGACGGATCAAACAAGTTATTGAAAATTTTATTTCGAAAAATACGTATTGAGATATTAAATAAAGAAATGTTATTAAAATCTTCGAATTTTATGAAAAATTGGTAAAAAAATTCTACTGTGTTCGACGATTACATTCTTCCTTCGAAATCGTACAATAAATTCAAAGGTAAAAAAAAAACAACATGATTTAATTAAAATACGTAAATTCCACACCGACATAAATACACACAATTATTCGCGTATGTATGCAATTAATAATATTTCTTAATAATATTTTCTTCGGTCTATATGCTGAATCAACATCGTGATTCTGAAAAAAAAAGTTTGATTCATCGTGACTCGAGCGCGTCGTCACGATTGACTCACTCGTATGTTCTCAAACGTGGAAATGTTTTTTTTCTGCGGACGAAAGATTAAATATCGACGATGTTCGCTTAAACTGATTTTAATTTCATTTTTTTTTTATTTCTTCTTTTCTTTTTTTTTTATTTCTCGTTTTTGTTCTCTTCTGTTGTACTGTTGCATTCGCGCGCACAAGAGCCTCGCTGTTCCTCAAACAACCGAATCGTACTATCTTTTTCGGTTTTTTCATCTTTTTTTTCTTCTCTTTTCTTTCTCGTTTTCAAAGCATCAAAACTAAAGGTCAACAAACGATTTGGTACATCTTCATGCGAGCGTGGTTTCATAATGCTTTTAAACAATATTTTTCATATTCGAATGAATTCTCTCTCTCTCTCTCTCTCTCTCTCTCTCTCTCTCTCTCTCTCTCTCCTCGATCTTCGTTTCATCCAATTGTCCTATTCGTTCGGATTTAAAACGAACCCGTGATACCGCGAGTGGACGGTTTTTTCGATTCATAGAGCAATCTCTCCGTTTTCATTATATCCTTTTTTATTTACTTATTTATTTATTTTTATTTTTTTTTCTCGCGTTTGGACCACCCTCTCTAAATGTGTCGAGTTCTCTGGTCGATTCTCTCTCTCTCTCTCTCTCTCTCTCTCTCTCTCTCTCTTTCTCTCTCTCTCTCTCTTTCTTTTCTATATATCTTTTTCTCGTTTAGAAGCGTCGGTCCACCAAGACTCGAATCTCGCGTGACTCACGCCCGCGACGAGCCACGAATAAACGTTTCTACTCGGGCCTCTACTCCCGCGGCGACGGCGAATATAAATAATACTGGCGGATCGGTGAAACGCGACTAACGCCGAACGATTACGTCGATGGCGCCTTGTAAAAGTTATCCATAACGCCGCGACCGAACCTTCTCTCTCACCTTTATACATATTTATTTCTATTGTATTTTTCTATCTAATAAAAGTCATAGCCAGGTATTCATTAATTCCACTTTTGTTATCCAAACATTGCGTATATATCTATGATGTCTAAGTAAGTAAATACGTTATTTAATAAACTTATCACGTCAAATAGTTAAGGAAAAAAGAAATTGACAACAGCGGACAATGTGAAATCACGCGAGTGAGAATTTTCTTCTCGCGACGGGCAGGAAGTTCGAATTACGTGATTGCGTATAAACGAGAAAGAGAGAGAGAGAGAGAGAGAGAGAGAGAGAGAGACCTCGTAACCACTTATATTTAGGCCAATTCTCATAGTAGAAATTTTACGAACGTTTGTCTTCTTCTTTTAATCTCGCGTAAGGAGAGAAATATAGAAGACTCTGATGACCCACCTGAAATAGAATTTAATTGCATGATATTTATAATCGAAGCTCCTCGACACGTCGGGGGATATCGTCGAACGCTTTATGGCAACGGAAATGCGAAATTCAATCCTCCTCGGAACGGTTCAACTCTTTTCCAGTTCTTTTGTGTTTTTTTTTTTTTTTTATTCATAAAGTACATAACACATACGTACTTATGTACGTATATATGTATGTGCGCGTTTCTTGTATCCTACCTATCTATTCTGCCTACTCTGGCTGAATCGTGTAATAGTATCCGCGATTTTCTTTTAACGAGATCACCGACCGCCGATCGTAAGAACGTAGCACGTTCGACGATGAGAGGGCCTCTCTGATACAGGATGTTAGGTCATCGCTGGGACGATGATCACGTGGGTGGTTGATCGTTCTCGCGTGTGTCGCTCAGCTCTTAATACCTTCTTGTAATCTTCCTGTTCGATCTGCTATTCCTACCTTCTCATTCGAATGTGTACGTCGAACGAAGATAGGGAGAGAGAGAGAGAGAGAGAGAGAGAGGGAGAGAGAAAATGTAAGAAAGAAAGAGAAGGAGAGAGAAAGAGAAATATACAGGCTATTCTTCTTTCGATAATCTGACCCTGCCTGACTCCTCGGTCACAAAACTTCGATTCTGGATTTCGAGGAAGTTAAGTGGAATTAAAGGTCCGACCCCCCGTTGCGGTCTCTCATGCATACTTACTTACGTTCGCGGATGCGATCTAATCTTCTCGTACTAGCTCAGCTAGAGTCGGCCACTCCAACTTACACGCGTCGATCTTTCTTTTATTTTCAATAGATATCTATACTATCCGCATATATTCGTTCGTACGTATGTATGTATCTATGCATATATATGTGTACACTATATATATATATGAGAGATTTTTGAACTTGGAATATTATCGAAAAGTAAGCTATCGAGAAAAGATTTCGAGATTGTTCTGATACCTATACTTTACGGATTTCTATGGTTTCGTTGACGTTTCCATCTGGTCCCATCGTAACGTACATTTTGATCTCATTGAGAATATCAATGTCACGAAATTCGATTTATCTACGTTTTATTCACGAACGAGTTTTGTTCGTCAATCGAACGAACACTTACAGAAGAATTCGCTTTAAAATAGAATGAGATAAGTGATATTAGTGATTATATGCTTCTTACGTATCCCTTGACTCACTAAACGTGTCACAGCTGGTTATTCTTTAAAAGGAAGCTCGAGGTGACGGTTTTAACTCTAAAAATGGAATTGACGTAAGATACCGATACCGATCGAGAGGTGACGCGTTTGTTGTACTATGAGTGTCACTTTTTCTTGGATTCGTTGACCAAACGTTTCTTATTTGGTCAGCGTATGTCAAAATCAAAATTTCCCAATAAAGAAGAGAGAGAGGGAGAGAGAGAGAGAGAGAGAGAGGGAGAGAGAGAGGGAGAGAGAGGGAGAGAGAGGGAGAGAGAGAGAGAGGGAGAGAGAGGGAGAGAGAGAGAGGGAGGGAGAGAGAGAAAGAAAGAACGAATTTGTTTAAAATCACAATGGAGTAACGACAATTTGTTGGAATCGCTAAACTACCTCGAAATTGTCTCGGAATCGTCTTTTTGATTACTTTTATTGTCTGCCACAAACGAGATATTAGAAAATTATGGAAGACACTGAGGAGAACGTTCGTATTAATAATGCGTTCCGCTAATGAGCGAAAAGTGATTCTCCTTTGTAAGCGAGACTGTTGTTAACACTTTTTCACTGATATTCTAGGAAGCATGCCTCCGTTATCGCTGCTCGCTTCCATGATGATAAGAACGCTTTGCGCTTAAAACGGATATTCCACTTGGAATTCTCTTTCAAAGCTTTTGCCTATCTCTCTAAGCAATTTTCTTTTTCTCTTCACTCTCTCTCCTCTCTCTCTCTCTCTCTCCTTTTCTCTTTCTTTCTCTCTCTCTCTCTCTCTCTCTCTCTCTCTCTCTCTCTCTCTCTCTCTCTCTCTCTCTCTCTGTCTATATCTTCCCCTCTCTGTATTACAAAATAATCCTATCTTCCAAATACATCGAAGTACTTATTACGCATTTACTTGCCTATTTGCTTCTTTTTTTTTTCCTTGACTTTTGAATTTCTTCTTTTTTTCGAGCAATCATCGATCGCTCATTGATTCATTCAGAACAATCGGTATATAGTATTTGTTCAAGAAAAAAAGCCTACAAAAAAAAGAAACGGGGCCATTTAACGTTTGCCGCGCTTTCCATGAGACGAACGAAGCGTGTCCCAACAGGAAACGAGGATTCAATTTCCTCGATGTTTCCGGTCAGAAGAACAAAACAAGTGTCGAGGGTTTGATCATTGTCATGATCACGTTGGTTGAGCTCTTGCTTCTTCAATTATGATCGCTTTAAAGAAGATATAAGATGCAGTAACCTAAAATAAATTGAGAAAGAGAGAGAGAGAGAGAGAGAGAGAGAGAGAGAGAGAGAGAAGAGAAGAGAAGGAGTGAAGGAGGGAGGGTAGATGATGTAAAGGAAAATAAATGAGGATCGCGTGAGGCACGTGCCTGAAGCTTTGCTTATGTCATTATCCGAACGAATGAGAGAGTCAGCAAGCTTCGGTCAGCCCTCTTCTTCTTACCTTCAGAACGCGTTAAAGCGCGTGATCACGCGATGCGAAAAGAACTCGAGCCCACCCGGCCGGCCTCGCTTTCAATGCGTGATAAACCCAATAGAATTTACGATTAACGACCTTCTCTCTCTCTCTCTCTCTCTCTCTCTCTCTCTCTCTCTCTCTCTCTCTCTCTCTTTTATACATTCTTTCTTTAGAACGAGATCGCTTTTTAATGATATAAAAATGTTGTTTTTTCTTTTCTTTTCTTTTCTTTTCTTTTCCTTTTCTGCTTTTTTCTTTTCTACTTTGAATTTTTTCCTCATTTAAATAGAAAACGATTATATTGTTATATTGACATTGCAAAACTTAATAAAACGGCTCGATTAAAGTTAAGAACATCAATTAGTAAATAACTTCTCGCTTGCTTCTTTCTTTTTTAATTTTTATTTTTTTTTATTTTTTCTTCCTTTCTCTACTGTGTCAGCCATATGGATAGTTTCGTTCGTTACATGTCACTCCATAGAAATGACATTGTTACCGCGGGGACCTTGCCCCGACACATGTTTCTACTTCCGTAGAAGAGAACGAAGGGTCGAGTCGTGCACCGGACGACCTACGTATGGAAAAGCGGTTTACGAGTATCCTACCGAAGATTTATAGTTCCTTTTAAGTAAAGGAGGGAGACAGAAAGAAATGGGTGAGGAGTGTTCTTTCTATGTTTTTCTGTCTCTCTGTTTCTCTCTCTCTCTTTCTTTTTTTCCCTTTCTTCCTACTTGATGCACTCTTGCAAATCGATACACTCGAGAACAAATATTTCGAAAATAAACAAAAGTAAGTAAGATATATTATATAACTAAAATGTTACATAAGATCATCGTGATTATCGATAATGGAAGTGCAGACACAGAGGTCATTGTATCATGGTGATACGTGATGATACTGCGATTTGCTTTGGCTCGTTAATTAATCCGGCTAAATTTATCTAATTAATATGTTTATCGCGACCCAGTTGTTATTCCAGCAGAAACGTATGAACATAATAAATACGAAGAAATTCTAATTGAGATTAGTCGAGTTCGTAATTTTTTTCTTCTTTTTTCTTTCATTAGAAAATGTGAAAAATATAAAATTTTTTTCGATAAATCGCGACGTTTCTACTTACGAAAATCGTTGAGTTGGCTAATCTCGCACTAGTACCGACGAAAATGCGCCTGACGTCAGTTGTAATAATCGTGACGAAATGTCATTGGTTTGTTCAAAGTTTCGCAAGGACTGTTGCCCACATGTAGCCGATGACCATTTCACGGCTGTCCTTTCGAATATTTTTAGAAAAGTCAAAACGACGATTAACGTGTAACGAAAAAGTCATCTGTCGATACTCAGGTATAAGAGCGATGTCATCTGGCACACAGAACTAATACTACCTAATTGTTACTGAAAATAGAAATCTTCTTTTTGAGAATATTTCAAACGCGAATGCGCTCTCGCACTTACATACATATAAGCGTAGTAAATAAAATTCATTTCAATCTGCAAAAATAATCCTCACTTTAGTCACGACCTGAAAATCATGGGAACACTCGGAGCATACCTACGCGATATATCTTTATATTTATTTCTTTTTTGTTTTCTTTTTCTCTCTCTCCGTTTCCTTTTCTTTTTCTTCTTTAATAAAATATAAATAAAAATGCTAAAGATAAAATGTAGGTATTTGTGGTACGTCGACTATCTTTACGATCGACACAAACATTGTATTTTATGGATGCAATACATTAGCAGATACCTGTCTTACCTATTTTGCGGTTCGACAGATTGGAGACATCGATAGTGAAATTGTTAAGGAGTAACACGCGGGGATCGTGTTACTCGCGAACGCGGACTCGTACTGTCACGCTTCGAGCATACGCACGATTTCTCAAAGATTCCTCTTCGTATGTATGTATGTAACGTACATTTACCTATTCGATTCTCTTCACACAGTGAAAGCCGATTTTACCGTGTACCGTGTCCGTGAGAAGGTGCTCCTTATAAAGTAGCAGAGACTCGAGACGTCGATATACGCCTCCGTTCGCGCATTGCGTCATCGACCGATTGCGAACGAGCACGAGCCTGCATCTCCTCCTCTAGTTGACCGCCTTACCCACCAAATCATTTTCTAATAGACTAATAAGATACACTACCTTACCAAGAGACATATCATTAGCTTACAATAACAGAATCCTTCTATTTAACACCGGCCTGAATTCTTTATCACATCACTTATTCCTGTGTTTATTTATATCTATGTATGTATATATGTATACGTATATGTATATAATATGTTTGTTAGTTTGTTTGTTGGCCACGTACGTATATACACACATACACACGGAGAGAGAGAGAGAGAGAGAGAGAGAGAGAGAGAGAGAGAGAGAGAAAAGAACGCTGAAAATTGCAAAGCTAACGCCGCTTAAAAATGCTACCTATTTGATATTCGATTATTCTCGCTCATTTCTCGATTTTATCAGCCTACATATATATATATATATATATATATATATATATATATATATATATATAATGTCTCATTTGATTATTATAGGTACATATATGATAATATTTATCAGAGAAAAATCATATGACAAAATTTAACCGACATCATTTCTTTTTAACGATCCATAAACGTACGTCTCCTTCATAAAAAACGAAAAATATTTAGAATGTTTCCATTTCTATCGCCCACTCTCTCTCTCTCTCTCTCTCTCTCTCTCTCTCTCTCTCTCTCTCTCTTTCTCTCTCTCTCTCTCTATCTATCTCTATCTCTCTCTGCGTGTGTGTGTGTGTAATTCTCAAAGAAATCGTCCGTGAGTCTTTCGAAAACGTTATCTCATGTAACAGTATATCGCGATAAGTTAGGCGAATTCCTAGATACTGCTTGGGATATGCAAAATATTCTCAACGTTGGAGAGCCGACAAAATTTCCCAAAGATAAGGTGAATACGTTATTGCATTAGGTTAGCGTATCCGCATTAGACTCCTTCGTGTACTCTTCGAAGAGTAGCTAACAATAAAGTTTTACTTCTCGTATGGAGTAGTACCAACGGACCGGAAGGCGTATCTACCTGGTTTTAAATTTCTTAGCACGCACCCGGGAGCTTCATTACCATATACGCGTTCTTCGGAAGGAGAGAAAGAAAAGAGAGAGAGAGAGAGAGAGAGAAAGAGAGAAAGAGAGAAGTCACCTAGAGTTCGCTGAACCCCCGTTGTTTAATCGAAAAATTTCACTCCAAAAATCTTTTCTATCCGTTTCTCCGATCACTATTTCTTGTCCACGAGATCTTCTACTATCGATAGACATTAGTATTTAACGAGCCTTTAGAATCTCGAATTCAATGGCTACTGCGTATAATTTATTATCTATCTTTTATACATACATACATAGAATACATACAATACATACATGCATACATACATACATACATAGACAGATATTGTCTCGTAGAAAGATGCTCCGGTTTGAGTGAAACAACATTAATAAAGAAAACAATGATGTGAGTACTTACACTTATTCGTTAAGTATTACGAAATACGCATGAGTATCGAAGAAACGTTAAATGACTTTCGACGGGGAAAGACAATTCACGACGGTGAATACTAAACGTTTAATTTTTCGTGGTGGGTTAGACGAACGTGACAATTTCCACGCTTCCAACGAAAAAGGCCTTCCCTTCGGAAAGGACGTAAAATCTTACGTGATTTCCGTTTCGAAAGTGGAAGCTTGAATTATAATCGGTGCCATTTTATATTATAGCCCTTTATACGTAATCGTTCTACCGGATATTCTTTCATTATTAAATATTTATTTCATAAAAGTTATGACAACGAATATATAGAGATCGTTTTAACGATAAAAATATTACAATAATAAATGTTACCATAAAATGTAATATTAATTTGCGATATGTTCTGTAATAATGGTGTTAAAAAATTAGATAGAAAAACTTTCACTTTATCGTTTTCGTTTTGTCCTTTTCTTTTTCCTTTTTCTTGTTCTTTTTTTCTTTCTCGAGAAAGATCAAAGCTAGAGATTCTAAGGGAAAACGGTGCTTCGGCATTGAGCAATTCGCCAAGAATGGCATCCATGCACGATGTCGGATGGAGCCGTCCGATTTTGCCAAATACGGGATTACAAATGCGCTTCTGTCCAGCGACCCGCCGCAATATAAGTCAATACAGCAGGCAACTTCACGTTGCCGTTGCCATCGCGCGAATAAAAGACCCCGACGATATTTATTTCCCAATACGATAGCCGATGTCACGATAACGCTTGATTTACGCCGAACGACAAATCGCCGTCTAATTCGCGATCTTCGACCTTCGCAAAGACGAGAATTACGAAAGCCTGCGAGAATTTTCGAAAAAAAGAAAAGGAGGAAAGAAAATACAATCAAAAGACGTTTATCGACCCTTTCTTTCTATTTGTTTTCGTCTTCTTTTTTGTCTTTTCTTATATTTGTTTTATGTTCGTTATTTATCATCGAACGGTAATAATTTTACAATACGTGTACACAAAGTAATAATAATATTAATAATAAAAAAAAAAATAATAATAATAATAATAATAGGAATACATAGGAATACATAGGTATATATAAAAATGTTAATATCTCGTATCGTTTAAAACATTTTTTAAAAGCAAATCGCGAATCGTTCATGTAGGTTTACTACAAATTCGCGTTATCATATGTGACCAAGGCCAATGTGGAACATAATAACGTCGAGGTGGACATACGCTTATGGAACTTTTGTCTATTCAAGGATAAACGTAAGGACAGATTAAACACGTTCGTATGATTTATGTTATCATTGCTGTATATCATGAAGACGCGCTATCCTTTATTTGGCGATATTCGTGCTGAATCGTTCGAATACAATATTGCGACGATCGCTTATTATAAATTTCATCGTCGCAAAATATGTTCATTGATTTTCCAACTGTTCCATGATTCAGCAAATGGCGTCATTCTTACGAATAAATATCAAATCAATAAATGTCTCGCGTTTACCTTTCGTTTCTTAAAAGAAACGTGTTTCTTGCTCGATTCTATTTAGAAAATCGAAATAACGGTTTTTTTCTTTTTCTTTTTTTTTTTCTTTTTTACTGATAAGTAATTATTCGTTTAAATCAATACGGAGTCTCATGGCGACTGGTATATGTTTCATGGTATACGTCATATATTGGTAATTGTGGTTCTTCACAAATGCAAAGAAAAAAATAAAAAAAAAAAAAAAAATAAAAAAAAATAAAAAAGGAAAGGAAGAAAAATGAAGTGGGCGAGAGCAAGGCCTTCGTCAAGTTCAACCCACGCGCCTTATTAACGAGACGCGTGCGTAGAGTTCATTGAATATTAGCTCTCGGTGATCGCGTCGAGTTTTTGCTCTGTGGATCCCGTTTGTACTGTCCAAAATAAAAAAGAAAGAAAAAAAAAAGCAGATGAAGAAAAAGGGTACATTTCTTCAGGATTTTTTTCTTTTTGTTTAGACGATAAACAAGTTTTCAAATTAACGTACAAAAAATTTTGTATATTTTTTAAGCGATAAAAATGAAAATAAAATTGCTCGGTCGCTTTTGTCTTTTTTCTTCCCCCTTCTTTCTTCTTTCTCCTCCCTTTCGCTCTTCTTTATTCAGCTGATTCTAATTTAAACGACGTTTACGAGGCTAGCTAGCGTGCCATCTTCGAGCGCTCATTAGCGTCGCCTCATATTTTGTCGCCCCCGTTCGATTTATTGTTATCGGTCATACGGTCTACACTGCTCCGCCATTGCTTCTTCCAAGATGCGTACGAATCACTGAGCGAGTTATGAATCGGTTACATAAGTTTCTCGCATAATCGTACTTTCCTCCTTCCACGTGTTTCGCGCTCGCTTTTACAACCATATGAGTTGAGTGAACGAACGCGTGGGTCTCTTTACATACGAGCAATGCATCCAAGCAGTGCAACTTAGAAGCTAAAGTATGCCAAGGTTGGTTCGATCTGTCGATAAGATTTTCAAATATCTTTTACGTTCCTTTGTAGATATGTTACAAAATTTCTTCGAACAAATGTTTTTTTCCCTTTTTTTTTTAATCGTCTATTACAAACGACGAGTGTAAAAAAATCTGTAGAATCAATTATCGTTTTATGTTAATTAGATCGATCATCGTTTTCCTCTTCCTTCGTATCGATGATAAAAATATCGTGATACTCGCACGAGGTCATTCAGAAGGCATAGAATGATTAGAACGATTAGAACCTGTTATGAATCTGGGTCAATGCATTAGTTAGTTGGTTTATATTGATTTCCACGATTCGATCGACTTATTAAATTATCGATGTCGAAACAAGTTACAAATGTCATGGCGGGAGATTATGAGTATCGATTTAAAATCAGATTAATTATAAAGTTTCTCCTGTTTATATATATATATATATATATATATATATATATATATATATATATATATATATATATATATATATTGGTATACTGTAATCTATACTTTTGTCTGACACACCCTCTTCGAATAATTACACGATCGATTGTCTTATCTACTCTCTTCCTTGATATTACACACACACACACACACACACACATATATATATATATATATATTTAAAGAAGACAAAAATGTTCTGCCTTTCAACGCCACCATCAGTTTGCCTCTGCTCGAATTTCGAAGGGCCAACCCGCGAAAAATAAATTACACCTCGACTTCCTTCCAATCGACGGCTAACGACCGCTCGCCATCGATTCGTGTCCATTAGGAAAAACATCATGTCGATGATCCCTCGGTCAATAAAGATAATGGCCAATTTGGCACGGCTAATCGACGAACGGTGGCGTCATTAACATAATTGGAGGTGTCAGGAGATTCGTTATTCTCATTTTTTTTCTAACATCATCAAAATTATACTCCCAAGTTTCATCGAAGCATAACTATTTATTATATACTTCGTAATAAATATTTTTAAAATCTAATATGATATCTATATTTTGCAGAATCTTGATTAAAAGAAAAAAAGAAAAAAAAAAGAAAGGAAAACCATGACGAATTTTGTAACGATTCGTCGTTTAGATAAGAATTAAACGTGAAGATATTGGAAATAATTTCTCTGGTGTTTTAGGGCGATCGTAGGAGCTCCGGAGGCCGATACATCTCAAGTGGGTGTGTACAGGGGTGGCGCGGTTTACAGATGCGACATCGCGGCCGACGACAGATGCGACATCATCCACTTCGACGATAAAGGTAAGATCATCGGTGACAGTAACGTAGCAACGAACATGTTATCATGTCGGAGACGTGTCTCTCGCGAAATTTTATCCACGATCTCTCGAAAGAAAATCGATACTAAAGCCGTCGAGATGGCAAATCATTGATTCTGGATCGACGCTCGAGGATCGATCGCGACAGGACCGGTTTTGTATAATTTGCTCGTCAGAATCGAATATACTTACCGATACATGTGTATATCGATATA
This sequence comes from Dolichovespula sylvestris, assembly GCA_918808275.2. Classification (NCBI taxonomy): domain Eukaryota; kingdom Metazoa; phylum Arthropoda; class Insecta; order Hymenoptera; family Vespidae; genus Dolichovespula; species Dolichovespula sylvestris. The sequence goes on from OU964969.1 coordinate 3,077,615, forward strand.
TACATATATAATAATACATAGAGTGTATCTATACTCTCTTTTTCCTCGGCTTTGCGCACCTTAAAATTGTTCCGTTCAAAAGCGCGGACAATAGAATTGTCTGTAATTCAAGTAGTATACCGTAACGATACTCAGAGTTGCTAACTAAGTTTCTTCGCGTCTGACGTGTGTCTCAAGATTTAATTCGATATCTTTCTTGTCCGCTCCTTTTTCCTTTTTTTTCTTTTCCTTCTTTTTTCTTTCTCTCTTTTCGACTCTTCCAGAGTAAGTACTTGTCCGGTACTTAGAGAGACGCACTCTTGTAGGTACGCTAACAAGACCTCCCTACCTCCAATTCCTACTTATATGTTCGCAGTCGCTGACCCACATTTTCATTCGCTTGAGTTTCAAAGTAGCTTCGTAATCTCGAAAGAGAGAGAGAGAGAGAGACTGCGAAATAACCAGCACACTGACTATATAACGTTTCTATTCTTAGTTGACTCCACCTACCCTGCGTTGACCCTTCCATTTTCGAAGGCCTTTCGCTCCAGATAATCTCTCCGTTCGATTCTAACATTCCAAATAATCAACTCTCGATGATCGACCGCCTGATTTTAAATGATTTCGGAAAGAATGATCTTCAGTTATTATCGGTTCTTCGCCGAGTAAATAGAGAAACGTTTCAACATAGAATTTAATCTCAAAGCACGATTGAAATGAACAGCTAGATGTAAATTAGAGGAATCAAGTCCGGTGCGAATTAGATGTATGTATCTACGCTTGCACACCTCGTAACGAGCGTATCTCTCTATGATCAGCAGGCCGTAACTCGGTACGATAATCTCAGCCATAATTTGCCGGCGCGAAAGTAATCGACCGGCTCGAGAAATCCTCGACCGTTCTACCTGCTCGTTCGCTTATTTCGTGTTATCTCGAACACCTTCAGAACAAAGCACGAAACGAGCGGAATTATCTATCGGGACATGCGATTTACCGAAACGCTTCGATGACTCTACGAGAACTCTCTTACTTCTATCTTCATTTCTTTCTTTTTGTTTTCTTTTGGTTTTTTCCCCTTTTAGATAAGTAGTTTCTTCTTCATTCATTTTCCTTTTTAGAAGAGAGCTGTTAAATGCGTATCGATCGTCGTCTAAATCGTACTTCATCAATTTGTTCCTTGATTATTATATATTAACATGTATAATAATATATAAGATAAATGATAAATCTTATTTGATTTTCAATTGCTTTAATAATACGCGTTGTAAACATTTCGAAAAATTAAGATACGATTAATGTATATTTTCTATTTCGCTAATTTATATAGCTTATAATAATCTAATAATGCGGATTATTTCTACATTTATGTATTTGCATAAATAGATTTGAATAGATTTATTTTTGTGTATAAAAAGGAAAAAGAAATAGAATGTACTGCGTTTTTATTTAAGATACATTTGAAACGATTGGTTAAATCGTATCGTTTATACTATGTAGATAAAAAAGCTTGTAATAATTTCACTCGTTCTCGGAGAATAGTGTAATAGTAAATGTTTTAAACATCAATCTATAATGTTATGTAAAAATTTATATTAAATATATATTACATAAAATATTTTAAATGATGCAATTCTGATAACTCTCTCTCTCTCTCTCTCTCTCTCTCTCTCTCTCTCTCTCTCTCTCTCTCTCTCTCTCTTTCTCTCTCTCTCTCTCTCTCTCTCTCTCTCTCTCTCTCTCTCTCTCTCTCTCTCTCAAAACTAGGAAATATTTTGTTGATACGTAAAAGGATCGGGAGTTCGTTAGGTTAGATTAAATTAACTGGTTCCTCGTATAAAATAATTCACTATAAACAATAATTAGTTTCATCTTCGATTAGATCTTCTTATCCAATTAAGATCGGGTCGAAAGATTTCCTCTATCCTGTCAAGACAACACGAAGATTCAGCAGTGAGGCTTTGAAACTGTACGTGCGTCGATCGAAAGTAAAATCCAACAGTTTTAGTCTAAACTCAAAAAAATAATTCTCGGAATGCATAGATGCACGTAGAAGGAACGATCTTAAAATAGTAGTGAATTGCTTGACTAGTCGGTCCGACTTTGCGGTGCCGTCGAGACGATGCAAACAAGATGCGTACTCGAAAATAGATCGCGGATGTATGCGTGTGCCGCGAATGATGACGACGATATGACCTAATGAAGACGAACGAACAATAAATGACCTTCTATATAAATACAGATATTGTTATCCTTGGATATATCGTTAGACCTATATACACATCACAAGATTATTGAATGAATGTAAATACAGATCTGTAACGAACGATCGTCATCCCATTAAAATCAATATCTCTGCAATGTTAAGATCGGATCGATATAAATGTCCTTGATATTTAAAGAGATAATATATATCTTGGAGATAATATATATCAAGTAAATGTAATAATTTTAATTATTAATTTTAATTATAAATTAATTCCCGTATTTTTTTGTTGTTTTTTTCTTTTTTCTTTATATATATAAAAAGAATTTCTTACGACAATTGAGAAATATAATTTGTGATATCGATTTAGTATTTAACACGAAGGAAAGAATTCGGAGAGCAGCGATCCTGTCGATCTTGAGCGAGATCGTCATCGATCCTTATTCGAATTGATCCGGTCGATCCACCTGCGAGTTCCGACGCGTCCAAGTGCCAAACGATCTTCCCGATTCAGGATCATATCTCTGATTCAGTCTGCGTACGAGGAAGCGATCTCTCGAGTAGAGTCTTCCTCGAGGTCACTTACTCTTCGTTTAACTCAAAGTCCAATATAAGACTCTGGTGGACGTAGAATGATTTTCTCGAAGAAGAACTTTGTGAAGAGGAACGGCAACAGGGTTAGGTAAACTCTCTTTTATAGAGAGTTCTATCTCGTCGTACACGCTGGGTAACCTCGAGATACCGAGAATCCGTACTCTTCAACAAGAAGTCGACCCTGCCTAATACAGAAAACCGTAAGGCGAGCCCTACGAACGCCCTGCCTACCCGAACGTTTGACACTTCTTGCCGGATACCACCTGGTGGACCTTCACGGGAAGGTCAGAAGATCCTTTCCTCGGCTAATTGATCCTCCGTTTGACGAATAAAATTTACCGTTCCAATATATATTTTATTTCTTTCTTTCTCTTTTTGTTTTTTCAAATATTCCAAAGAATATTATTATTTCTATACAAGCATTTACCGCATATACATATCCATGATAATTATAATGCGTTACAATTCTTCTAAACGTTATGACGACGTATATGTAAATAATGTAAAAGCTCAACGTAAAGGAAACAAAAATTAATCTCGTACGTAGGTATTTCAAAATATTCATAAATAATAATATTATTATTTAAACTTGATGCGAGCCAAGAGACAAGACGGAGTAATTGTAAATTTAATAAATTCGATCGGTCGATCGATCAATCATTTATTATTTCACTTCGATACCTCGCGTTTGTCGTGTCGATGTGGTCACGCGAGTGTTGTAACTGGTAGAGTTGGAAGACTGACAACTTCCCTTTAAGGACCAATTGCGACTGATACGGTTAACGGCTTCGTATGGTTGTCAGAGTCAAAGGAAGAAACGTCAGGAGTATGTTACACCCGAAAGTAGGTATCCGTATTCGTACGAAATAACTACTGGGAATTATGAGTTCGGTTTATATTTATCGTTGAAATTAAAATCAACGCGAATGAATCATTTGGATCCGTAATATCGCGTGCCGCAAATTGTACGTCACGAAAGTCATTAGTTTCGACCTGGATTAATTCCTACCAAAGGTGCAAAAGTCACAACAAATAAAAATCCTTTTCATCCGTCGATCTTTCTCAATGTCATCGTATGTTACGTTTAGTTTCTTTAGACAACGAACGTTTTCTTGACTGGCATATCTTTAAATTAATACTTTTGATGTACGCGAACGATAAATTCGAAGAAAATTTTTACTCGTTAACGTAACATTCTCCCTTTCTTCTTCCAGGAAACAACCATGCCAGAAATCCGTCGTCCCTACCTAGTAGTCTGACTCAGGTCGATAACAAAACGCTTCAATGGTTTGGCGCGACTGTATCTGCCTCGAGTAAAGACGGCGGTCCGATTATGGTGAGTAATTTTATTACTGAAATATCCAGGAAATGAATATTTTGAAGAGAAATACGAAACGTATAGCTCATTGATAAGTTCGTTTTAATTTCTGCTGAGATAAGACAAAACGAAATACGTCTGTATACTTTAATCGTTTCGTTAACTAAGTATATTCATATGTTTAAACGGTTTCTTTAATCAATTATATTCATATCAAATAGATAATATGGAATTATATTTTCGATGAACAGGATGGAAAGTACGTGTAACGATGTATGTGGCTTTGTTAAGTCAAATAATTCCACGTAGGTATATAAAACTATACACATCGGCACGCAAGTATCCAGACTTTGTGCGACGGGAAGCGAAGCTTTCTCGCAAGGACAAGGAAAAATAAACTGAAAGAATCCGGCCTTATTTCTGGCTTCTCAGGAAAACTCCTTACAGGGAATCGCAGTTGTTGAAAGAGGGAAGAAGAGAAAGAGAGAGAGAGAGAGAGAGAGCGAGAGTTTGTGTGAGTAAGTAAGAAAGAGAGAGGTAGGAGATCGGTGAAGGAACACGTGCGAGTTGTTCGTAAGAGTTGAATAATCATAAATATTCATTTTCCCTTTAACCGAGAAAGTTATCGGATACTTGATTACAAGTCGCGAAAATTTAGCAAGCGAGACGGTTTCTCAAAAATCCTATTTTATACGAACGAACAGATAAACCTTCTCTCTCTCTCTCTCTCTCTCTCTCTCTCTCTCTCTCTCTCTCTCTCAGTAGTCGACTCCATTCCTATTTTAGGAATTGAAAATAAACAAAGGCCAGAGTCCCTCGATGTTGTTACTCCGAGGGCAAAACTCAGCCGAGAGTGGCAGGATATAATCATGATAAAATCATGATCGCCCGATGAAATTGATCATAAACGTCAATGAAATCACAAGATGATATTTTATATTTTTAAGATTCGGACACAACGCGTGATATTTGCTTTCTCCTTCTTCTGTTTTTTCCAAACGAGAGATAAGCATCGCGAAAAGCAATCTTCTTTAATGTAGAAAGATTTTTTCCCTTCTCAAATAGTCACGTATCATCCGTTCGTAGACGGCGGTTCGTCTGATGTACCGCAGCCCTTATTCACTTTGATGCATTTTCTCCAGAAACTCAACACTGTGGGTAGTACGTAGTACGTATGTACGTACGCTTAGAGCTCCTCGTAATCCGTTGAACTCCCTGAAAGTCTGGACCAGTAAGATGTTAGAAAAAAAAGCGTACGAAAAATCTCGTAAATCCGGGACGGATGCGGAACGGCTGCCCTAAGTTTCTCCGAAAGTTTGCACGAGAGACATGCTTATGAAACGGCCTTTGATATAGCGGCATGATAATTACTTCCATAACTGGGTCCAATTGGAGAGACGTTGTTATTTCGATTTCGTTTGTTTAATTGCTTAAAGAAAAGCACTATCAAAAGTGTTTGATGAATTTCAAGGAGACTAAAGAGAATGAGAAAGAGATCCGTTTAATCGGTCCTGAAATGGAAAGAATTTATTACAAAAATCGATATGATTGGTTGTAAGAAAAAAAAAAAAAAAAACGGATTATGAAATAACAAGGCACGATGGAAAGACCCTCCACCCCGCCATAGAATTACAAATTCATACAAAACGGTGGGAACATTGTAATCCTTTTTCGTACAACGCACGATAAGAAAAGGTCTCACGTAATATTTTACGCTTGCGTGCCATCTAATTTGATCATTTTAAATATCTCTATTGTTTTCTACGATATAAGGATATCTCTAAGGATGAAGTTCAATCCTTGAAAGAGGTAAATACGATGATATTGAAATTATAGTATAAGCTATGTGATAGAATCTCTATTGTATGAATCAAGTGAAAGTTTAACGGATGTTCGGATAATGGGAAGTATAAAGAGAGATAAAGAGAGATAAAGGACAAGAGGCTATAAATAAAAACACAATTACCGACGATTCTGTACTCGCGTAATTTTCATGCACAGGAAAGCGTCATGCTCACTACACTCTGCAACGACATTCTCTGCGTCTACCTTCCCGTCCGTCCGCCATTGTACTGGAATTATCTACTTTCTCCAGAATGCGAACCCACCGTAAATCGTCTCTTGTTTTTAAATTCTCTTACACTTTTTTTCTCTTCTCCTTTTTCTTTTCTTTCTTTTTTTTCTTTCTTTCTTTATTTCGTTTCGTCGTTTCCAGTTTAAAATTCGAGAATGAAAGCGAAGAGAAAAGTTTTGATTTCAAGGACAGGCGGAATTAAATAATTCATTTATCGTCTTTTATCGTTCAAGAAACGTTAATCGTGGCACGTGGTAAAATAAATTAAAGTGGAGAATCTTTGGAAAGAACGGACGTTTCTTTTAAAGATAGGAAGTACAATAGGTACGCGAGTCGCATAATCGATCGTGCCAAACCTTTTGAAAGACGCACGATCCAGCACGCTAAAACAATGTACCCTCGACGTCCACATACTATTCTCATCACGGACTTACGTGACGTCTATCGATGGTACTCGATGCAACCACGAAAATTGTTATCCGATGCATAGCGAAACCGACAAACTTGATTTGTTTTTTCCTTTCGAGAATATAATAGTGTGTTTTCATAGTACATGACATTAAGGGGATAAGGTTTGACGTGACGATAATATTATTAATTGATATCTTCGATGATCGAAGTAACGATGATAAGTGAAATATCATGAATTTGACAGATTCTTGAAAATCTTTAAAAGAAAAATAATGTTATAATAGAAGATGATTGAAATCTTTATCGATTCTTTTCGTCGAAACAGCTTGAAAGAGAAAACAGTAATCGAATGAACGGAACATAAACGCAATAGGTAATCGTCGGGAATTGTCGTTGTACCGCTTCTTCCGCAATGACAGATTTCAATTCGAACACCGTCTTCTACCTTTTCCTTGTCCTCCTCTTCCTCCTCCTCTTCTTTTCCTTTTTCCTCCTCCTCCTCCTCTTCTTCTTCTTCTTCTTCTTCTTCTTCTTCTTCTTCTTCTTCTTCTTCTTCATCTTCTTCTTCTTTTTTCTTCTTCTTCGAACATACAACGTGCGTTTCGCACCATCGTACGAACATGGACGACGAGCTGCCACGATAATTACCTTCTATTAATTGCTTCCGAGAGAAAGGTCGCGTCTAAAGGGCAAACGAGCGAACGAGACCGACAGAAAGCAGCACCCGAGCACGTTCGAATAATGCTCACGGTCTTTCTCTTCTAACAAAACGAAAAGTATTTTCGGATGGTGATCTTAAGCTGATGTTTACGAAACTCCTTTCTATTAATACTTTTCTTATATTAAAGATCGTTTTGTAATTGTAAACTCCGGGAAGGAACCTGTAAGTCATGGCGCACTAGTTTTTTGGTTTTTCTGTTTCTTTTTTTTTTTTCTTCTTCTTTTTGAAGTTACATTTATCTTCTACTACGTACGGCCATGAGCTACAAAATTTTGAGCTTGCAAATATTCTATAAGCGATTAAGATTCATTACAGTCATAGAATTATTTCGCGGAACATGCAATATTATTTTTCAACAATTTTCACGTGCAATTAATGATATTCATGATAATCGAACGAAATGATTTCAAAAGTCGAAGTATTGTTTCGTCGTGCGTCATGAGATTTTCAAGACGTAAATTCACCCGGCGTATGGGGCCGGGTAGGGAGGGGGAGTGAGAAAAAGAGTAAGAAAAGAAAAAAGTAAAATGTTAAGAAAAAAAGATCAACCGAAAGAGTCGGGATATCAAAGCGAAGGTACAATCGCGACCTCGGCGACCCGGCTTGAAAGCAGAGCCTTGTACGAAATCCTCGAGACTTTCCTTCTTTCTACTTACTCTTCTTCTTCCTCTTCTTCTTCTTCTTCTTCTTCTTCTTCTTCTTCTTCTTCTTCTTCTTCTTCTTCTTCTTCTTCTTCTTCTTCTTCTTCTTCTTCTTCTTCTTCTTCTTCTTCTTCTTCTTCTTCTTCTTCTTCTTCTTCTTCTTCTTCTTCTTCTTCTTCTGTCTACCATCTACTCCCCCTTCGACACGCACCGTAGTCCCTTACGCCGTGACTTTCGCCTGTTTTGGGAATTCGCATGCGAGGACCCATCGAGTTTGCGTGAACGCAACGAAGAAAGGAGTCAGGAGGATCGATAGGATTCGAGATTGTCGTTTGTCGGCACACTCTCCTCGTGAGAATGGAAATGGCATTGTAGAGGATACTCGACAGGACAATGTTCCTTCAGAGAAGTCACCTTAGGCTACACCTCGCAAAGGGCATATAAAATCTCGAGTATGCATTGCCTATGCCGTATATTTCCGACGGGATCTTTTACCTTCGAAAGAAAAAGGAAGGGCGGAGGGAGAGAAAAAAAATAACGAAACAAACCAAAAAGAAAAGAAAAAGAAAAAAGTAAAACAAAACTACATCTGCTACTACTGAATATCATCTACTACTAAATATACGTCAAAATCTTCAATCAAAAACTTTAATAAGAATAAACGATCGAATCAAATCTTTCATAAAGTGTTACCTACCTACCAATTACCCTATAATACCTGTGTTTATAATTAACGGTATCTATCTATTTACATATATAATTATATCTGTTATTAGTGAGAGTTACTTAAAAATTAGCCGGAGCTAAGGACACAGATTCATCTCGTTAGTCTGTAACTTGTCTAGCCAGGTGCTTGGTCCTAGGAGTAGGAGTAGGAGTAGGAGTAGGAGTAGGAGTAGGAGTAGGAGTAGGAGGAGGAGGGGAAGGAGAAGGAAAAGGAGGAGGAGGAGGAAGAGAAGAAGGAGAAGAAGAAGAAGAAGGGATCGGATAATCCGACGGTCAGACAATACGCATTCCAGTCGTGTGTTTTGTCGAGGGGACAAATTGCGACGCCCGTTAAACGATCCCTTTTTGCTTCGCGGTAGCCTTTCGTGGCCTCCTCCGAGACGGTTCGTTCGAGAACGAACCACTTTGCGCTCGCTCTCTCTCTCTTTCTCTCTCTCTCTCTCTCTCTCTCTCTCTCTCTTTCGAATCTCCTTAGCAGCGTCAACTTCTAAGGAGAACCGTCACGGGAACAAGGAAATGCGACCTTAATACGATAAAACACCGTGAAACTCGTCGTCCATGTTCGTAAACCAAAATGAAATCGATTGATTACAAGGCTAAAATGACGAACGATAATATTGTATTTTAGATTTAATATTTGATACGAAAATCTTTCGGATTCGTCGATAAGAGTCAATCGGAATGTAAAAGGTAATAAAAAGAATATGATAAGCATGTGAACGAAACGATACGCGAATTCTTTCGCAAAGATATGGTCTTTAAAGTATTAATCGTACGAAATATACCGATAACAAATTGCAGGATTCAAGGATGACAAATCGTTCGTGTTGTTTTCTCCGACAGTTGCGAGCTCCTAACCTTCCTCACACACACACACACACAAACACACCACTCTCTCTCTCTCTCTTTCTCTTACTGTCTCTTACTATTCTGTGTTCACAACCACAAGAATCATATGCTCGTATTTGTACGATGTATAAATAATGTTGTGACTCAGTATATACGAGGTGAGTCAACCTCGAAACTAAAGCAACTCCTTAGACTCCACCTTTATGACGTAAATATCCCACTCCGTGACTACTCTGTTATTCTGTCGCTCAAGAGTACTTACTCTTTTCTTATTCTTATTCTTATTCTTATTCTTATTCTCATTCTTATTCTTATTCTTTTTTATCGTTTCTTTTTTCTTCTTTTTTGCTTCTCTTTTTTTGGATTAGTGATACGGAGTAAAAAATTACGAGTGATATGTACGTAGATACACACACACATACATACACACACGTTAGAAGTCATAAAATATCAACATCATAAAATTTTGATACCGTTCATCGTGCAATAAATGCAAGCGACTTTTCTACGAAATAATCAAGCTCACCTTCGACTATCAACGTCGTAATTCGTCGATTAACTCGTGAAGAAGAGTGGGGCCCATTCAACGGTGATTTTCGTTTGCGTCGTTAATTTCATTCGTGGCAAATAAAATGTCAAGGTGTTCGAAGGCACAAACGAAAAGGGGATGGACGTTTTACGAGCGAACTATTACGGGCCATTTTTTGTGACAGATAGAGAGAGAGAGAGAGAGAGAGAGAGAGAGAGAGAGAGAGAGAGAGAGAGAGAAAGTGAGAGTCTACTACGAAGAAAGGAGTTTCCTTTTCTTTCCTTTCTATTTTTTTTGTTCCATTTCTTTTGGTCATTTTCGGACACAGTCTTTCCAGGTGTTGATCACTCGACATATTTTTTCTTTACCATAATAACCGTCAGTTATCTCTTAAAGGAAAAAAGGAAAGAGAGAAAGAGAGAAAGAGAGGGACATATAAGTACTTACTTCGGGTGGTTATCACTGGGATTATGATTCACGACGTTTGAATAAAAGGATTTAGTTTAATCTTCTAGAAAGCCCTTTGCGAGACGTTCATTGTACTCCGAAAGATAAGGTTTCTTAATCCGAAGAAACGGAAGATGAGAGAGGGGGCGAGAGAGAGAGAGAGAGAGAGAGAGAGAGAGAGAGCTCTTTCGGAATATAACGTCATCGGCTTTGTAAGAGACCGAGCATTGTACTCTCTAATGACTTCCGTCCTACGGAAGTAACCCGATTCGACGCCTTCGGCATTATAGGCAGTTGTGTATCGTCGAAGCCATACACGATGGCGAGTATGAATCCACATGTATATGTATATTTTGATGTAGGAAAGAAAGGAACGGCCTTCCTTCTCTTTCAGATTTAAAAGGACTGTCAACTGTTTTAAAACACGAGAGCGAGATCTATTCGAAACGATCAAGTTGAGTGCAACCAACCAGAGATGACCTCATTCGTATACCGAAAATAACTTTCGCTTTACTTCGTTTAAGTTTACAAACTTTTAACGATCGTCCTTTTCCTCCTCCTCCTCCTCCACCTCCTTCTTCTCTTTCTCCTTCTCCTTCTTCTTCTTCTTCTCCTCCTATCTTTTTTTATTCTTTTTTCTCTTTTTTTTTTTGGAGTAAAAGTTCGATGATTCTTAAAGATAGAATATCTCGACGTTAAAACGACGGAATTGTGTACGGATGAGATTCCTTCGAAAGATTTTTCAACGTATCGTTTCTATTTGATCATTCGATACTTTTCGTTGCATAATGATCCTTATGCGTTTAAGTAAGCCTTGTCATTTATTCTAAACGCGATACACCATGGACTTCGAAGGATCTTTGAGGTGTGCGCGTGCGCGCACGTGCGTTACACGTTCGAACGAAACAATAAAGGCGCACAAGCATGGAAAGCTTTACGACGATGTGAGAACAGCTGCCGTTTGGTTTTCTCTCATCTTGGCCCGCGTCCAATCGGTCGATCGTAAAGTTCGACGAAGAATCGTAAATGGCGTGAACACCCTACGTGCGTGTTCTTCCTTTTCAACGTACGTTGCCAGCGCAAAAATTATTTTTTTTTTCGATAAGAGATAGCTATATATTATGCATAACACACACACACACACACACACACACACATACGTACATATATTTTGTGGTATACATACATATTATATTCATGACACATCATTTTCATAATATTTAATTATATTAAATTTATTTAATTATATAAATCGTTCTATACATATTTATGTAGGTATATGTATATGTATGTATGTTGTGTGTATGTAATTGTTATATGTGTGTTTATATACATCTATACATACGATACATATGGAAGGAGCATTTTGTTCGCTAAATTCACGAACGACTTCACGCTTTTCTCTTTACCCGTTCATTAAGATGCCTGTTGAAAGCTCGTGAAGTGGCCCACCGAGGAAGACATTAAAGGAACCGCGTTATTAGCCGTGTTTTAAGCTTACCTCAAGTGGTCCTCGAGTTTATACAGATCGTACTCGAGCGATCGTAAAAGAAAAAAAAAAAATTGAACAAAATAGGACATATCGTATTTCCTGAATCTCCATTGTTTCTTTATTTCTTTGTAGATTTAATTGCAGTTTAATTATATTATTGGATGTCAAATAAATTTTATCGTTATCCTTAGGATAAAAGAAGAGTAAAGGATATAACATTCTCGTAAGAAACGCTCGCAATCGTAAAAGAATAATAGGGAAATATTTCATATCCCGTATTTTTCAAATGCCGTCCAATTTGTTTTGCAGATTGAGAGATTAACAGTCCGAGAGATTATTTTGCTATACAAAGCGTTTTTTCTTTATAAATAATTGTTGTTTATAATAATGCAGTTATACCTCTTTCCCGTAAAAATATATGGTTCATATATTTATCCATGTTTTATAATAACATTTATGAATATTAATCAATGAGGCATAATTAAAATTTTTACCATTATAAAAGTTTAAATAACGTATTCATTAAAAAAAGACAGTTTTTCCAGAACATTATTAATTCTATTAATCTCAATCTAAATTCGATTTTAAATCTTTTATCAGTAAAACAGTAGAGTAATCCCTTTTTGCAAGAGACTTTTTTGCAATCGTAAAAGGAAAAATGAAAACGAATTAAACGTAGCGTATATATAGGGTATCCATAAAGCATGGGATCGAACTTATACTACGTATTACTGAGATCAAATAGATGAAAAAAGTTAATGTCCGAATAAACTTATGTCCGAAAATGCTTTATTGAAAAGATATATGCTTTTAAAGATATGTATGATTTATTTCCATTCGTCGAATTAATCATAATTCGATAATTAATAATGATAAATTCTTTGATCACCTGTCGTAACGCCTCTGGACTTCTATTTATGAGATCACGCGAAAGAGTTGGTTTATAAAAGTATGGTAGAAACAAACGACGAACTTTGTATTCAAAATGCATTTACTATTATTTCCAATACAGTTCGAATATTTGAATAATTGAGATCGCAATCACCAATTCGACAAATGGAAGCCTTGTATTCTTACGAAGGGAGAAATTTTCGAACACATAACTGCCACAATAAATCATAAATATCTATAAAACAACATATTTTCAATAAAGCATTTTCGGACGTGAGTTTATTCGGACATTAACTTTTTTCATCTATTTGATCTCAGTGATACGTAGTATAAGTTTGGTCCCATGCTTTTTGGATACCACCCTGTAATATTACCCGAAACGCTTTCTTCTATTTTCATAAATTTAATAATGTCGCCTTAAAGATTTTATCTACCACCTAACTAGCTTATCGTCGTTCTCCTTTAAATCGAACGATACTCGAACGAACTCGAAGAAAACTAGAAGGAGAATCGTGTTTGTAAGAACCTCGCAATCGAATTCCTACGACTCGCTCGGCCGAGTTCTTTCTTCTCTTGGGTTCTATTTCATCTCGATGACTTCCTCTCCTTCCTTCCTTCCTTCCTTCCTTCCTTCCTTCCTTCCGTCCTTCCTTCCTTCTTTCCTTGTTTCTTCTTTTTCGTCGTCGTCTTCTTCTTCTTCTTCTTCGTCTTTGATTCTTCGGCCGAATTCCTTCGTTCGTCGCGGCACCGGTGAAAGGAATCGCCAAAGGTTTCTTTATTTGGAACGACCGATAACCGTTTCTTTCCGCTTACGGCTTCGACGACATAGTCGCGAGCTCTTCGTCGACCGCCATTATTCTCTTCGACGTCGCGCCAAACCGAAAGGAGAAATGCGCGATAACGTACTTAACGGTCGTTGTTGCTCTCCGTCAGTCGGCATTGAGGCAAGTCATAGTGGTTCTTCGTACGTTATCATAGCGGTAATCCTTCAACGATTGAACTAAACTGGCGCAATGGATAAATTACGCTACTTTGGCGCATCGTCTTCTCTCTATTATTTATCTTTCTCTTTCCCTCTCTCCTTCTTTCTCTACCTCTACATCTTCTCCCTCTCTTTTTCTCTTTCTCCTTCCCCCTTCTCTCTCTCTCTCTCTCTCTCTCTCTTTCTCTCTCTCCCTCTGTTTTCTTTCGTTACGTTCGTACGTAGTACACATCGTCTGTTCTCACCGGAATTAATCCGATTCGCCTTTTAAAATATTTACGCAGTTTTGTATTTATTTTTGTTTGTTTTCTCCTCTTTTCAATTCATTATTATTTGGTTTAGTCATACAGGATCTATCATAATCATTTTCGTAGAAACGAGTATAACGTTCGTAGAACCAAGTAACGTTCTTCGCGCGTGAAACAACTTAATCGATGGAATCGAATTCCCTTTCCTCGTAATTCTTGATTAAAAAAAGAAGAAGGGGTGGATGGGATGTAGTGGGTGTAGACCTCACCGGTTACGTGCAACAACGTGTTCCAGATACAAGAGAATCGCGTGCGTATAACGACGAAGCTCGTTGTAACGCCCCTTAATTGGCTCGCAATTAATATTGGCCGTGTTGCGTGCATCGAATGAAACCGGTGCGCATTCGTATAATTCTTCCTCAAAAGGATGAACATGGGAGAAAGAGAAAGAGAGAGAGAGAGAGAGAGAGAGAGAAAGAGAGAAAGAGAAAGAGAAAGAGAGTTAGCAACACGTGCGTGCTTTTGCTCCTGGTGTGTGCATGTGAAATCAACGTTCGAGCCTCGTTAAGGCTCGTTTACACGGGCCGACCTTGAAAAACGATTAAAATATTAACGTGTTGCAAGCGCAAACAATGAGAGGTATGCGTGTTCGCTCGAGGCTGTATATCGTTCGAGAGATTACGAAGAACTATCTCTTCTTTTTATTATCTTCTTCTTCTTCATCATCATCTTCTTATTCTTCTTATTTTCGTTTATAACGATTTATACGTTGTATCGTTAGATACACGAGCGGGGAAATAGAGAATTCAATTCTCTTCACCTGCTACTTATTCTCTCGAGGTCAATGGCTGCTTCTGTTGGCCGGTCAACTACAGAAGATCGACGTAACTCGATTGGATTATTATCAAGCGTGAGACAACGAGAGGGATGGTAGTCGAACAGGATGAATTCGTCACGATGATCATCGATGTTATTAATAGGTAACGAGGGAGAAAAGTGGTCAATTTTTTGAACGTTGCTCGGACAGTTAAAGAATTCAATATATATATATATATATATATATATATATATATATATATATATATATAACGATTTCTTTATCTCGCGATTCTTTAATCACGATGCTGAAAAGCGTTCTTGCGTTTCGCGATTTCATTGAAGATAAAAACTTAACGCGGGATACGGTTCAGTAACGTCCACGCAGTAGCTGATTGTATGGGTAATGATAAATTCTAAATACGGCTATGATCTACACACATTACGCAATACGTACGAGTAACGTATAGCAGATATATCCTCGAACTTGAAGGCCTTCAACAAGTACATAACTAAATGACATC
This sequence comes from Dolichovespula sylvestris, assembly GCA_918808275.2. Classification (NCBI taxonomy): domain Eukaryota; kingdom Metazoa; phylum Arthropoda; class Insecta; order Hymenoptera; family Vespidae; genus Dolichovespula; species Dolichovespula sylvestris. The sequence goes on from OU964969.1 coordinate 3,093,060, forward strand.
ATCTGTTAAAGTATACTTTCTTCTTCATCTAACATTCAAACAAATACTTGGTAACATTCATCGTGAAACTCTCGATGTTGTGTTAACATTGAACGAGCGAGACGCATGGAGTAAACGACACGGACTCGTTAAGATGCTCGTCTTATTGCAAGCAACGCATCGTTAACAATGCAAACACACACGGGGATAAGGAAAGAATGAAGAAAGATACTATGATACTGTGAATGGTGTTTGACTTAACTCAATGAAGTTTTCCCTTTGTTACAGGCATGTGCTCCGAGATACATATGGTTCTCTCTATCACAGCCAAGATACGATCCTGACGAATCGAGATCGACTAAAGAAACCATCGCTGGTAATCGAAGAGATCCAGTCGGTACCTGTTGGGTAGTCGATAAGAATTTCAACGAATCTCAAGAATTTTCCCCATGTCGAACGAGTGAGTATTTCCTTATATTTTTTTTCTTTTCCCCATTCCTCACATTGATTACCAAAAATTGATTAAAATTATTCGAGCATTTCACCACGCAAGCTCGAAATACTTCGATGATCTATCGTACATGTGTTGACCATTCCTTCCTGGATTAAACTCTTGGATTTACGGGAAAATGTTGAAGAATGACGTCTGTTTAGACTCAAATTCGAGTGTTATAAACAGTCGTAAAGTGGCGAGTCTTTGCTTGAAACAGACAGTTCATGGCTACTGTTCCTTCTTTTTATTATTCCTTCTCATTTCTTTTTTCTCCCCTGTTCTTCTTTTCCAATTCGTTTTTTTTCCCTATTAACGTTGAGGAGAATTTGAGGAGTCTCGAATTTATCCAGAGAGAGGTAAATCCTTGACGGAAGGGGAGAAAGTTTCGAGGATCACAAGGATCAAGGCGACATATGGTCGTGTTCTGAAACTATAGCGACCATAAATACGTCCCGTAACAGGATACTTCCTGCCAATCAACGTAGGTACTTACTTACTTACCTCCGCCTTTAGCGTTTTAATGACAAAAGACATATCGACTTTCGTATGTTGCGCGAGACTGCAAGACCGGAGCTTCGTCGTCCCGTGATAATTTTAAGTACAACGAAATTCAATTAGCGAGGAAAAATGTCGATAACTCTGGCTAGTCTTTTTGAGTTAAATATGTACGTTCGAAATCTCACGATTCATGTGTCATCGAGCAAGGAAAACTCATCTTTCGGTCCAAAACTTGTCCAGGTTTTTTTATCTTTGTTATTTTTTTAAGCGTCGAGGAACACTTGGTTCCGACGATCCAAGCTAACAATAAGAGATAACAATCGTGCTAATGTAGCTTTTCCGCGTTATCGATCTTCTTTATCGGCAGCGTAAAGTAGCCTATCCGTGTTATCTCGTACAGGCAATATTCTTACTTGCGACGAGAAGACAAGTGGGAACGCATTACCTCGAAATTTCGATCATTGAAGCGAGCTCTCGTGGCGTGATCTCATCGCCGAGAAATTCCAACCTCGTGAATCGCGTAATTAAACAATTTGTGTAGACGTAAAGAAAGAAAAAGAGAAAGAGAAAGAGTGATTAGAAAAGAGAAACGAGAAACCGTATGCGGCAACATTTTTCTCGGAATTGTATTTTAGCAAAAGGTTCTATCTGCTTGATGGAGGAGACACTTTGCGATTTATAACGCATCTCTCGTCGTGTTTTATTTTACGAATGGAAAGTCGTAACATCGTCGTGAGCATTGTCCGTTTTTATTGTGAAAGAAAAGCCACATCCTCTCGCCCGTATGCCTTTCAACGGTTTATCTTTCGAGCACTGTCACCAATAGATAGATGCTCTTACCAGCACACAGGTATTCACTTACTTGACACTTGTTCGTGAAACTTCTGACGTGTGACCCATCCGTTGAAATAAACGAAAGACGTTAATCGAAAAACCTATACTGGGAATTGTTATTAACCTGTCACCTGGATTTATGAAATTTATTTGTATTTAAAATGAAATGGTACGAATGGAAGAGCAACGATTTGGATAAATTAATGAAAACGATCGATTAAAAAATTGGAACGAATAATTCTATCTTAGAAATTGATTTTACAATTCAATTAAATGGATTGGTTTTAATCGTTTTCATACAAATTTCTATTTTTAACTTCATCGAACGTCTTCAGAAAGCAAATATATTATAAATTTTTGTTTTTTCTATAGTACACATATGACCTATTATTTTATAATCAATTTATTATCACTGGATTTATGGATTGTATTGATATATTAGGGTGTCATTTGTAATTATAACATTATATATACATATATAACATACTGTAATGTTATATTGTTCGTATACAAGGTGCAGTGCATTAAAAGAAAAACGTTCCTTCATTTACCACCTTCACCTCGTATTTATTTTCACTGATATCCCTTATGTTGACACGTGTACATTAATATGCGATGTTTTTCATTATGAAATTCAAGCTCGTATCGTTATATCGATCAAAGTCAAGATAATTTGTTACAAAATAATATATAATGATTTGAGTAACTGTTAAGTATAAGGTCAATTGTCGGATTACATGAATCTAATCATTAACAGTAATAAGAGAGAAATGATTTATTAATTCTTCTTTTATCAAAAGAAAAGTAAAATCTTTGTGAGCAGTTGATCCATCAGGACGGATTAAGAATCCATTTATTGTAGCTGTCTTCAATTAAAAATGAGAATTTGTTGTGTGTACACTTGTACAACGTTTGATTTCAATCCGACCGTCACATCCGATCGTGTATAAATATTTGAACATGGAACGATCATCGCACAGTCGTATATAAATGGGCCATTAATTTATTTTCGTTAACTCGATAAGGTTCATGCGTATACACGCTTTCTAGATCGTCGATTTGAAGATCGTCGGTCGCGGTATCCGTTAGATTAGAGAAAGGAAGGACAAAACGCGAGGAGCACATTCCTGATGAAAGGCACCCACTCGTTCGCTGGTGTTATATAGATACGTTGAAAAAAATGATAATTAGAAGGCGCCATAAAGCGCGAGCGGTACTAACTCAGCGCCGTTCTAACGAGGCCAATTAGCACTTGATCCTACTTGAATTACGATCGAGCTGGCGATCCCTGCCTGCCGGTTATGTTGCTAACGTTGTTTCTTTTTCCGGCTTGCCGATCCATTAAAACAAATTGTTGAGCGACACCAACGCAATTTATCGCTGTGTTTCGATGTTAAATTCACGCCATAATCATTCCTTTTGTTGGAAACTATGATATACATATATAACATATATACATGGTATCCAAAAAGCATAGGACCAAACTTGTCCCATGTATTACTTGTACTACGTATTACTGAGATCAAATAGTTAAAAAAAGTATATATAAACATATGTCCGAAAATGCTTTATTAGTAGTATAAGTTTGGTCTCACAGTTTTTGGACATCCTATACACACACACACACACACACACACACACACACACACACACACACACACACACACACATATATTCGCTTTTTAAGATGTACGATGAACGATTAAGATGAATGGATTAGGAATTTCACAGACAGGAGAAAAACGTTGCATAATAATAATCAACGTGTGTTTAATCTATATATATATGATTTCTATATTACCGACGTGGATATAAATAATTCTACAATTAAAGAGAGAAACAGATAAGAAACGAAGGTCGATAACCGATATAAAAGAATAAAGAAATATATGGGAGCGACAGCAGCAATGGCCTTCGAATTTCTATAGAAAAATGATACGATAAAATACGCGTTCAACTGTACGTATAATAATGCACAAATGCGTAGACTTCTCACACGTTCGCAGCATCCGAGAGTATCACAGTGACTCCATTCATCGCCTGTAACTCGATTAAGAGACGCGTCGGACAACGCTATTCTCGAACCACTCGACTTTGTGATTTCGATTCTTTCCTCTAAACAATCTTGTACGATTCACTTTTTTCTAATTATCAATATACTAATTATTTCGATATTATTCGATATTCGTTATTACATTTTCTAAATTTTTTAATGAATTTTAGAATAGTAAGAAACTGATGATAGAGTCGGCTAAGTCAAATTTTGGAAAGTATCTCGAACAGAAATGTTAAATATTTCTTATAAATACTTATCGAACAAAGAAGTTGAGAAGTCGACAAATATTAGCGATTAACTCGGATACAAGGCAAGGACTTTCTTCTCTCTCTGTCTCTCTCTCTATCTCTCCCTCTCTCCCTCTCTCTCTCTCTCTCTCTCTCTTGCTCTGTTTCTCTGTCTGTCTTCTTATCCATGACGAGTAAAAGTCCGGAAAATACCGATCGATCTTGACTTTTTATCGCGTTTCTCCAGTGCGTCAACGATCAGAGTCGGATCACGGACCACGAGAAGCGATCGATGTAATTGCGTGAGTGGCAGCTCTCGTCCAAAGTGACCGATCGTTCGTTGGTCTCTTTCTCTCTCTCTCTCTCTCTCTCTCTTTTTCTCCGTTGATCTCTCATAACGTATGTAAAAGTTCATGCGTAGTGGTAAAACACACACATACACATACACATGCGCGCGCGCGCGTGTGTGTATGGAAGAAAGGCACGGCCGAGATCCTCCGACCGGGGAGCAGACCGGATATTCTCCCCCATTCGAGCCTACATTTCTTACAGTTCGTGCACGCTGCTATGACCCTTCGTCGACGGTCTTGGACAATATTTAATTCAATTGACGATTGACCATTTCAATTGACATATTTCATTATCAATCAGAATTGAAAATGAAATTTTTATTTAAATCAATATTAAGACGCTCGTAAGATATGAAAATCAATTTGATTAGATATATTTACTCGTTAATCGGATTAAATACTCGTCGTCAAATTCATGTTTATATATATATATATATATATATATATATATATATATATTTATATTTATAATTATTACTAATTATAATTAATTGTTATTAATTCGAAGAATTTTTTCAAATCGATTCTCTCGAAGTAAATCATTTAATAATTATGTTTAGTAATTATGTGTAATGTAATAAGAATTTTCAATGATTTACGTGACTCTTTATGGGATTTTTTTTCTTAAATAATTGAAACTTAACACGACGAATTACTTCGTAGACACCCTGTAAATCTTCGTATCGTTTTATTCGTAGACGTCGACATATCTAATGACCCTGTTCCGCAATAAACGCATCGTCACTTCTATCGCTCCATCGAGATTCAGTCTTCTCATTTAATTAATTAATTAATTAATTAAACGTGGCCCTACATCGAATCTGACACGGCATTGCATCTAGTTTGATCTTTTGGTGTGTCGATGGAAAAAAAAAATGTTTGAATAATTATAGATATTTCTCGCGTTAAAATATTGAAATAAAAAGCTATTCAGAATGGAATGAGGTTAATTATTTGAACCTCTTGAAGAGTTAACGTTCTAATCTAATTGAACGTTGATATTTCTCTCTCTCTCTCTCTCTCTCTCTCTCTCTCTCTCTTTTCTTTTCTTTTCTTTTTTTTTGTTATGAATAGATCGATAAATTTATTTTTCTCTTAATAGGTATATCGCAAAATAGATCGTTAGGTTATACGAGAGATATGAAAAGCTTAATCGTTCGAGTTTCTCTAACGATTCCGTTTATTTCTTTTCATAATATTAATAGACGATTCCGACGTTCCTTCGTATGAAAGTGTGAGAAAGATTACGAACGAGGTTACGGTAAGACGTATGTTGTAGGTACTGAACACGCATCGTACGCGTTTCATGCGTGGCGTGCGTGACGTAAGCGTATTCGTGGACGACGGGGTTTGGCTTTGCTGAGGTCAGGGATCCACACAGGGAGATCTGATCTCAGAAAGCAGATTTCTCACGTCCGCTTACGTCGAGAGATTCTCAATGTAGGTATCAAGAAGCTTCATCTTATTTCTGCGCGAATTCGATGCCTTTCTTTTTATTTTCTTTTTTTACTTTTTTATTCTTTTTTTTCTTTCTCTCTCTCTCTCTCTCTCTCTCTCTCTCTCTCTCTCTCTCCTTCTTTCTTTTTTTCTTTTAGCTTTCAAAGTTAAAAATCTGTCGTTCGATATTCGAGAAACGATCCACTTGTAATCCCTTTCCCTCCTTATCGAACTCGTAACTTTCCATTTTATCGTTGACATTGTCTCAGTTCCATGCGATAACCGTTATGGTAATCGTGACTCGGAGAGAAAATTTAAGACCACCCTGGGCGACTTTCTTCACTACTTTCATCCTTTTCTTTTTTTTCTTCTCTCATATTTTTACCTTCTTATCTATGTGGCCGTTCCGATAGCCGCTGACAAACAGTAGTGACCGTCGACTGAAAGTTCGGAAGCTCTTCTGTACGGTCGGTGACTGGGAGATAAGACAGATAGCACGTGAAACTGAAAGCTTCATTCTCTCTCTCTCTCTCTCTCTCTCTCTCTCTCTCTCTCTCTTTCTCTTTTTTCTTTTTCTTTTTCAATTTAAAAACTAATAGTTTATTCGTGTTATAATTAACGCGTTACGCAAAGAAAATATATGTATCGTAATTTAACCTTCATAAATAATCAATCATTAAATTGACAGAGATCTCATTTTTATCAATGACAAAATTTTCAACATCTGTATACCGGAAATAACATTTAGTGTAATAACGAATGCCAACGAAAAGGTTAATTAATTAAAATCTCTCTTCTTATCTATTGATAAGCTATCGAAGTTTCCTGCTTGGCGCCCGGAATTTTTCTATGGAATGAAATCAAAGATGAAGGAATTCTCGTGGCGTGGCGAACTAGGAGATATAGAGAAAATGAGTCGTAGACTCGCCGAGCGAAGATCGATCCGAGGTTAATGATGCGTGCACCTACCCATTTAGGCGTATGCACACGATGCCTTTGAAACGTATGCCGTTCGACTTCCTAGTCGATAACTCGTAATACTCGAGGTTCGACCTCCAGCGTGTTCAAATGCCGTCGAAATGCGCGAGAGTACTACTTCCGTTATAAGTAATACGAATTTCAAAACTTTCGAGAATTTCCTGGATGTATTTCTATCGAAACCTCGATTATTTTATCGATCATCTAGATAACGATCGAACGTAGCTGTATTTTTTCTTTCTTTTTTTTTTTTTTCTTTAAATAAAAAAGCATTGAATCGTGACATATGCCATGAATACCATGAGAGATTGGCGGAGTATGAAGAGTTTTAAGAACAAAAAAGAAAAAGAAAAAGAAGAAGAAGAAGGCCATTCACTATATAATTGTCCATTTCCGTTTCAGGGTTTTGGGGATACCACAGGCAAGGCTCATGTCAGGCCGGTTTGGGTGCCGCCATGGCCAAGGTAAGAAAGAAATTTAAGTAACGATTTTAGAACAATTCTCTTTCATTCCTCTCATTATTTTATACTCGTACAATCGCGAAAATTAACGAACAATGACGCGGTATATAATAGTTGCACGTTTTTACGGCTTTTTCTTTCTTTTCTTTTTTTTTTTTTTAACGCGCGAAAAAGAAGAGAACGTTTAAGGAATCGGTGAGGCGGATCTCTAAAGAACCTTTAACGGTATAAATCCCGAAAGAGGGCTGGAAAGAGGGTATGTATATAAATATAATGCTGGTGTGTCCCGGTGCAGGGCAACACGTTAGGAAAAAGTTAAGGGACGACGCTAGGGGGGTTCGGTTAGAACCGAATATGGCGAGGAATGCGAATTCCTACTCTACGCAACATCGCAATGTATTCGTATTCTTATTTGTACGGTGGTTTACCCACGGTCCAAAGAGCAATCGGTAGGACTCTTTCTCTCTCTCTCTCTCTTTCTCTCTTGTTTCTTTTCCTTGCACACGGTCGATTGTCTTGTCGAAAGCTCGCTTTTCTGGAACCCCCATCTTCTCGAACTGGTCCCTCCGATCAGGTTAGGATCGAAGAGACGTCTACGGAGAAATTTTTCTTCGATTTCTTTTAATTCCATACGTTCCTCAGACTTTACAGAAACAAAATGGGTTACCTACGTACTTACATACATACGAGAGAGAAAGAGAGAGAGATTTATCTCATGACACTTGTACCCGTGTTACGTTGGATACCTCACTGTCCGTCTTCGTTCCTCGTTGTTCTTCTCTTTCTTTCTTCCTTCCTTCCTTCCTTCCTTTCTACCTTTCTTTCTTTCTTTCTGTCTCTTTTTTCTATCTCTCTCTCTCTCTCTCTCTCTCTCTCTCTCTCTCTCTCTCTCTCTCTCTCTATCTATATTTCTATCTCTTTCCTTTTTCTTTTATTTTGTTTTGTTTTATTTTAGTTTGGTTTATTTTCTTTTTTTCTCTCGATCGTGTGACCTACCGACTTCGATCTAATCTCTCTACGCGTAAGAAGTTCCTCGACACGACGTCGGAGCTTCGTATAAACTGAGACGCGGAAAAGAGAGTAAAAGAGAAAGAGAGAGAGAGAGAGAGAGAGAGAGAGAGAGAGAGAGAGAGAGAGAGAAAGCTATATATATATATGGGAATGAGAGAAAGAGAGAAAGAGAAAGACAGTGCTTTCGCGCAGCGGGACAGCTTCGATTGCCGCCAAAGAAATAGTGGGACAATTCCGCGAGCACTCAGTTGCTCGGCTATCTTCCTCGGATGTATAATTCAGAATTGTCCGACTATATGGCAGATGTTTAATGCATGTTCCCCCGTGCGGATCGTAGCCGACTTTACTCCTCTCGCGAAACGGCATTCAATGTTAATACCCCGCCCTCGCTTCGGCTCAATCCCCGTGCTTTTACCCACGCTCTGAAAATCGACTCTCTTCATTCCACGTTCTCTCCCGTTTCATCCCCATTCCTACGCAACAAGTGTGTCTTAGCCGGTATCCTAAACCTAATTCGATTTCAAATCTATTTTTTGAAATACTGTCGTATATATCTATTTCTTCTTGGATTTTCTTTTTTCTTTTTTTTGTTCCTTCTTTCTTTTCTTTTTTTTTTTCTTCTTCCTTTACAGGCCGGATACTTACTGTTGATTTTGTTTAAGTCAAATAATTGCCCGATGTATCTGTTCAATATAAGCAGATTTATTTTATTATGAAAAAAAATAGATAAATAAATAAAAATCAAACGTGACGTTTTAGCTTTTTTGTTTCTTGTTTTATTTTTTATTTTTTTTTTTTTTTTTTTTTTTTATAGGAACGAATAAAACGTTAATTTTTTTTAAAGAAAATATTCGGATATTTGAACATTTGGCTGGACGAATATGAATATGAATACGAGTTCTGACAGTTCTAACTTTCTCTCTCTCTCTCTCTCTCTCTCTATATATATATATATATATATATATATATATATATATATATATCCATCTTTCGAAGACGAAATGGCAAAGAGAAGAGAAGAGTGGACATTGCAAGAAAAATTGCTATTGTTTCGAAGGACGGAGCCGAGTCTCACTCGACTACTAAATCTCACTGGCGGTGATTTAGAGGGCCTTTCGATGCCAACGATCGTACGATCGACCATCGATCTTCGCGTTAAACTGCTCGCTTCTGGAATCGCGTCCCCTTTCCTCGAAGCAACTTACACGCGTTATCTTTGCGGTGGATCTGTTCGAGATCGATCGATAGCCGGCTCGATAACGATCGATGCCGATTCTTCGATACGATCCGTCCACTTTATCACGATCGTTTTCTCGAGTTCGATCGTTCCGTTCGATGCCATGCAGAACCGTTTGAATTTGACAAAAAAAAAAAAAACAAGAAAAAAGAAAAGAGAAAGGAAAAATTATGTATAACAGATTCCTCTGTCCTCAAATTATTCGTTTAAAAAAGAAAATCGATGAAAATTAATACGACGTTAAACGTTTCGATCGATTGAATTTCTTTCTCAGTCCTACCAATTCATCGAACGTCGTTTGCACGCTCGTCCATCCGATCATTCGAGATCTCGATGATCATTTATGCATAGAAACCGATCGATGCCTGTGTATCTCTTTTCGATCGATCGCTTCGATGTAACTCTTACATCGTTTCTTGCTTGCCAAAGTCGTCCAGCCGTACGTTTCTTGCCCTCGAGAGAGTACAATCTCTCTCTCTCTCTCTCTCTCTCTCTCTCTCTCTCTCTCTCTCTCTCTCTCTCTTTCTTTGCCTGCATTCGATATGGTATATTTCAAGCGATGCACGTTTAAGGCTTGTAATATCTAGGCTTCGTGCGTGCGTGCATGCGTCTGAGTTTCTCCGTTCTTCTGTGTTGCGTTTGCGGAGATGCTGCGAAAGATAATTTCTCAAACGATACATGGGGCGCACGAAATATCCGCAATGAAAAAAAAAAAAGAATAAAAGAAAAAATAAATAAATAAAAAGAAAGAAAAAGAAGAAGCACGTGATCGCAAATCTCATGACGACTTAGCACTCGCGGAATTTCTCTTTTGCGAAACGGTATAATAAGTCTACGTTTACGTTCTAGTCGTTTTATTGTGTCATTACTTTTTTGTCTTCTTTTTTTTCTTCTTTTATTTCTTCTTCCTCTTCTTCTTTTTCTTCTTTTTCATCTTCTTCCTCTGTTTTTCCCTTTTCCCTTTTACTTGTTTGTTTTTACAAGAGAACCTTGATAATTTAGATAAGAACGTCGATATGCATTCGTAGTCATTGTGACCCTAACACGATAAACGTATCAATAGTAAAACGCATAAGGTCCGATGGAAAGAAATGTAAGAAATTCTTCAGGCAAAGGGTTAAGTACTTTCAATCTCGACTGGCATGCCAAGAGGGTGATCTCGAGCTTTACTAAGAAATAAAGAAATAAAGAAAGATATATATATATATATATATATATATATATATATATATATAGAGAGAGAGAGAGAGAGAGAGAGAGAGAGAGAGAGAGAGGAAGAAAGAAAGAAAGAAAGAGAGCACGAGGCCTGGGATGTCAGCATAAATTTCACTCGGTACTCCCGAGTACACATTCGGTCGCTCGGTTATATTTCAATCTCGAATGCTCACTCTCTCTCTCTTTCTCTCTCTCTCCTCTCTCTCTCTCTCTCTCTCTCTCTCTCTCTCTCTTTTTCTCTCTCTTCTTCCGATCGGCGCCAGAATACAACTCGTGTCGGTCGTGTTTCGTGTAGACAGACCGGTGCCTCCGACCGCCATTGTCTCGGTTGCAAATTTTTCCCGTGTATAAGCATCGAGTCGACGCTACTCCATAGGGGGTACACGTATGTACCGTCTCTCTCTCTCTCTCTCTCTCTCTCTCTCTCTCTCTCTCTTCCTCTCTTTCTTTCTTTCATTTCCCATTCTCTTTCTTCTCTCGTGTCTTCTCGTGTCCTTACGAGACCGAGCGACAAATGCACGTATTTGCTTACCGTTGCACGACTAATACTTCGAACGCGCTTCTCCCACAATGAAATTCTTTGCGACTTTGGCATTAAGAGAATTCATTTGATATAAACAATTAATTATTTCCCCCGGACGAGGAAATGCCAATTTCGTATCTCTCGATTGCGATACGTTATGTTAAAAAAAAAAAAAGAATAAATGAATAAATAAGAAAAAAAAAAGAAAAAAAAGGAGAAATAGAAAATTCGCGTATTCTCTCAATAAAGCGTGACGAATTATTTTTCGAATTTTTCTGCACAATCACGGAGATATTTTTTCTTGAAAATAACTACCTTTCTCTCTCTCGATCCTTTTGCTTTCTTTTTTTTTTTTTTATTCCTTTTCATTGTTGCAAAGGAATACAAAAAAAATTGCAGCGAGGTACAGAAGTCACGGTTGGTAGATATGCGTTGTAAGTACGCATATGTATATGTGTGATAGTGTGATTGTAGATGTATATGTGTGCCCTATTTGTGGGTGTGTAGGGCGTGTGTGTGTGTTGGTGCGTTCGCCCATCGAGACATTGGGCGTTCACGTGACTCGGTCGCACGTTTGACATCGTTGTGTATCCTCTCTACGAGGAAGAGCTGGAGGAGGCTCCCATTGTTCGCCGAGCGTGCGAATCGCCGGCGTTGCGGCCGGTACGTCGTCTCACAAATAATAACATTTGCGGACACGAACGATAAATAAAGTCCCGGAGCCGAAATGCCTACCGGACTGGCGCCACTTTAACTCGTACTAGGCCCGTCCCTTTACTCACCGACCACCGAGACGTATCGCATCCGATACTTTTCTTCTCCCTCCATCATTCTCTTCAAGTTTTTGCTTTTATTTTTTTTTAATGTTTCTTTTTTTTTGTACAACGTTCGTACCAACTCGTTCGAAATCGAGTTGAAGCCGAGTTGCAAAAATAATGGCAACCTGAACATTAAGTCGTAAGTTAAACGGCCATTAAAATGAGTTCGAGTTGAAAGAGAAGACTCTTTGTCGCGTCGACAAACGTGTCTCCTTTACGTTCAAAGTGCGCCTTTAGTGTCTATGCGTAAATCCCTACCAAGAGAGCTCTGGGAGTCAGGATATAAAGGGATGAGGGAAAAAAGTTGAAAGAATAAGAGAAGAGAGAAAAGAGAGAGAGAGAGAGTAGAGAGTAGAGAAAAAGGAGAGGATATATGCAAGCACAGAATGGCGGAGAGAAAGGGTTGGGGAAAGGGGAGAGAGTTTCAGGTGGCCATTTAAGGCTTGGACATTTCGTTCTGTCACCGCGTTCCGTGTTCACCGTCGACCGTTTGCAAGGAGGCCACCTACGCGCGCCGGTGGTCCTGTTTGCATTGTTTTATAAACGGCCGCCATTTCTCATGATAAGGAGAGTAAAACGAAGTTAGACGCTAGTTTTCTTTTCGCGATTCCTTGCCGGTACGCGGTACTTCTTATCCTATTTCTCTCTCTCTCTCTCTCTCTCTCTCTCTCTCTCTCTCTCTCTCTCTCTAACTCACTTTCTACCTACTATATACCTACTTACATATAGGTATGTGTGTGTGTTTCTACCTATAAGCTTTTCTTTTATCTCCAATACGATATTTCCCGCGACCGAATTAGGCGAGTCTCTTCGACCTCTCCCGACCCTTTCTCCTGATAAAATAGAAACTAAAAGTATCGCGCTCCCTTTTGCTCTACTATCTTTTATGTTCCCTTGAATTGCTTTCCAATTGTTAATCGCGTTTCTATTCGTTCTATTCTCTATACAATACGCAATTGTGTTTAATAAGCGTTTATTTCGAAAATCGATACGTTTATTCTCTCTACAATTTCTCTTTTTATAATTATATATATATATATATATATATATATATATATATATATATATTATAATAACAATATTTTATTATATATATATATGTATAATGTATAATATATATGTATATTCTTTTTTTTTGTTAACATTCTTCACCTCCAACGGATTCTCTATGATTACCTGTTAAGAGATAATTATATATACTAAACTCAGCGGTAATTAATTCGATCTTCAAAGCACGTGACTGCATTTCCTTTAAATTATCTATCGAACTTATGACCTTTGAAGAACATAAGCGTTTATTCGTATTCCTCCTTTTCATCCCCCTGACTGTCCTTTTCAAATGATTTCTTTTCTTCCATCTTTCTCTCCGCCACTATCACCCACCACTATTATAGGTCCCCATTTAACTTACAAAACTCGTACGCATCTTCTCGTGAGTGGGCGGCCGGTTACATGTGTCGAGCGTAGGTGCACTCTGAGAAAGTGCATCGGCATTGTCCCGCGATTAACACTTTGATCCCGACGATATTTAAGCCGAGACCTTGACTCCGGATATCGATATAACGATGAGCGGCCTTTCATCGATCGTCGAACGAATTTTGTATCCTTTGACGATCTCTTTGATCCTTGGAAGGAAAAAAGGAAAAGAAAAAATAAAAAATAAAAAAAAAATAGAAAAAAAATTTAGAAACAATTGCATTATGTAAAATTTCGATTTGTTCTGGCGATAAAATGATAATTATTATCCGCCTTTGATTCGTCGTGCTATTCATTCTCTTCTCGAATTTTTATTATGTACATAACATAAGTTTTTCGACGTATTTGTGTGACCATGCATTTGCATTACATGCTTACTACATACGTACTACTCCCCGATTGCGTAATTTTGCGGGGAAAAAAGAATGAAAAGGAACTGCCTCATCTATTTTCCACGCGTTCGGTCTTTTACGAGATCATTCATGCTCCGCAGGCTATTAATTAATATGTATGCGATGCGTAATCTTTATTACAGTCGTTAGATGTCTCCGTCGTGGTTCTTACCGTTACACAACGTGAACGCAAACGTCACGGAAGCGTGCGTGTTAGTGAGATAATTTATAGGCTACTATAACCGCGCGTATCTCGCTCTAACGGACAAAGAGATACACTTTAACCGGTTCCATACGAACACGAACTCCGAATGAACGCTGTGAAATCGTAAATATAATATATATACATATATATATATATATATATATATATATATATATATATGTGTGTATGTATGTATGTATGTATATATATGTATATGTATATAATAGAAATGTGAATTTTCAAACGAAACCAATTGAATATTATATAGTGGTAAGCATTAAAGGATCACTTCGAGTTAACAACGTGTCAAGTTACGAAAACTCGAGATCGATTATTTCTTTAGAATCGGTTTTGAAAATAGTACGTCGCCGTCGTGCGTTAAACGGCATGGGAAATGCGAGTCGTGAACAGATTAACGGAGCTTTAGGTATGTCGACGATTTCGAGTGGCACTCAAGAGAAAGAGAGATTAAGTGGCGTTACGATCGTGAGTTTTTAAATGCTTTACCTTTTTTTTAATAAATCACATGGTATCAGAAACTTGAAATAATGCCTTAGTTCCCTTTCGATTTTCTTTATAAAAGTTCCGTCGGATCGTCTTTTTACCAAACAAATTTTTATAAATAAACGTTCAATTGAAAGGAAAAAGTTATCTGCGGATAATTAATTTAACGTTACGATTCGACGCGAGTCGAACAACATTTGAGTTTATTTTAACAATGCCTAGTTGGAAAAGTTCTCTTTTTAATATTCACGCATAAGCTAATGAAAGGAATCTATCGTTAAAATTAATTAACGCCGATGGTAAAGCATCGTTGATGTTATCTGTGATTTCTCGCGTACGTTTCGCTCGACGAATTTAATATGCGTGTGCGCGCGCGCGCAAAACCGTGTCTCCTCCTCTCCCTTTCCTCGGTACATTCGAATAAAAGCATGCACACGTTCCGCGAGCAACCGATTTATCGCGTGTTTGTGAGACTCGTATACAAGTACGTACATGAGTATGCACATGTACGCGACTATCTTCGAAGTTATCTTGTTAATTGAACAGAGAAAAATTCGTGTTTCGTGGGTGCACTCAGTTTCCTGTTCGTCTCACATACTAGTGTGTTTACCAAATAGCAATGCGTAATGGCAACGAATGGAGCTTTTCTTACACTCTTCTTTTTTATTATTTCTTTTTTTTTAATCTTTTTTCTTTATTTTATTTTTTTTTCTTTAATTTCCTTTTTTTTGTATTTCCACTTTTCCGTTTTCAATTACATCGAAACAATGAACAAATGTTGATTTTCTTATTGATTTCAGAATGGCGAGAGACTCTTTATCGGTGCACCAGGAAGTTGGTACTGGCAAGGTAAGTGCTCTTTTTCCTTTTTCGATCTTTGAAATAATTGAGGAATCTTTGAGATTAGAATCGATGAAGCACCATTTCGTTTTCTTCTCAAACAAGATATTTTCAAAGGGAATATGAAAGATTTTAACAACAGCCGGCATACTCCATTTTCAATCGTTGTAATTAATTATTGAATTAAAATAATGAATTCTGACGAAAAAAATAAAGAAAAGAAATAAAGATTTGAGCGATTTATGTCGCTCAATAACGATGATGACGAAATTTGTGCTTCATCGTCATCCTTATTAGAAATATGTAGTTATATATATATATATATTTTTTTTCTTATTATTGTCTCACGTAAAAATGGATTGAATTTATCTATCCACGCTATCTGCTACTACAGGACGATTCAGAAGCGGCAGAAACGAGACGGATTATTATTGATTCGAATTAATATCTTTAAGTGATTTAGAAAGGATAAAACGTTTCAGGTCAACTATACTCTATCAGCACCTCGATGAGATTCCAATTCGTGGCAACTACGTCCTTCCTTCAGGAAGAAGTTGCAGGTACCGCGTATTTGCAGCTGCCTAAATTTCTCCCCCCACTTTTTTTCTAATAAATAAAACAATATACATGTCTAAGTGATAGTCGGTTTTTAATCAGCTACCCATTATCTCTTTACTCTATTTGTTGCAAACCACTTTAAAAATGGCAAATTAACACGTGTTGCTTGATTCCTACGCTGTTATTTCGAAAATTCATTAAGGAAAATCTCCGTAGGAATGTGTCGAGTAATACAAGAGAAAAAAAAAAGAAAAAGAAAACAAAAGAAAAATCTTCCACCCTTTTAATACTCGCTTGGCAGTGGATCCTAATACAAATCTATTAATCATAATAACGAGCAAATAGTTTGGCGTTAGAATCGTTTGAATTTTTTAATTACGACGCTTGTTTTGTGCCTATGTTGTCAATAACAAAAGAAAAAAAAACAACGATCGAAAACATTAACGATTAATTAATCTAAAATCGATAAAACGAGCTTCGTGAACGCTCATTATTCGTTAATTACTGCCAGGTCAGTTTAGGATGGTCACGTCTAACAGGTGCAGGCTGCTTTTTCCAGCTTCACATCTCAAAGCAGAGCCGTTCAACGTAACGTTGGATCCATCTATCCTGCTACTCGTAATTGTTCTAATCGGCGCTCCAGTTTTTCTCTATCGTCATGTCTTTCAAAAGATATCAAGACAGTAGGAATGTCACTGCGTATAAATAATGTCACTACCGGTACCGACGATTTACGCTTAAAAGCTAAATATTAATATGAATAATAATAATAGTGTATCGCTTGTAAACCCGCAAACATGGCCCACCGTTCGTGATTTTTCACGATTGCAATTCTTCGTAATCATCGATGATATTCTTCAAAGTAAATAAAATATCTCGTCGTTAACTAAAGAAAGAGAGAGTATATAGTCAGATAGATTAAATAAGCAATCGTGAAAGAAATACGTACATGGACACGCCACCCACTCGAGCGAGATCGTTAATCACCGTCTGAAATTTTTCGTCCTTAAAGATACCATACGATTCGCTTTGCAGGGCAAGCATTTTCGCAGCCGTTGAATAGTCGCGCCAAAATGATGTCCACAAAGGAAGCTCCGGCGAACGAAGACGACAGTTACATGGGCTACTCGGTCGCCGCGGGAGACTTCGTTGGAAACGGAGACAGTGGCACGGCTGTTGGTGTACCCAGGGGATCTGGTCTTCGTGGCAAGGTAAGATATACTCTGACCTTACTGCTAACCAACGATAAATAGCTACCTAGCCTAATCGTAATTTCTTTTTTATAACTCTTTCTTATTCAGCGATTCCTCTTTACAAAAAAGAAATCTAACTATTCGAACATGATCTTTTTTTCGTTCGAGATAAAAAGAAACTGATAGCCCCTTCAGTTTATTTCCTTTTTTACGAGCTATCTATACTATGGGGTGACATAAGCATACCTTCCTTATATTATACCGATAACTATGGTATCTTAAAAAGAATGATCTTGAAAAAGAAATTTCCATATCGTTGTATTTTATTGTCCTGTAACATATTTTCATATCATTCAATCCGACGGAAATATCTAGATAATTGACTTTAAATAGAATAACCGGTATATATTATTATCTTCGTTGTTCTAGGTCGTACTCTTTACCTCCAGCATGACCAATCATCAAAACGTCACCGGTGAACAAATGGGTGCTTACTTCGGCTATTCCGTTGCAGCTGGTGACATTGATGGTGACAGTTTAGACGATCTTATAGTCGGTGCACCGATGTATACTATTCCGGACAATCCAGAAATGAATATCGAAACCGGAAGGATCTATGTTATATATCAAGGAGGAGCTCACGAAAAGTTCCGAAAGGTTGACAGCAGGTATGATCGAATAATATCTAATGTCTCGAATTTAAAACAAAAAATAAACCAATATTATTACGATGATCTTTCTAATATTAGATTAAATTATATAGTATCACTTTTAAAGGAGAAACGATTAGTTTTCTTATCCAAAAATACGAACAACGGAAGAAAAATTCGAAGAATTTTCAAATCTCGTTAGTGTCCACTGAACTTTCTCGATAAGCTTTTTATCTCGTTTTTTCCAGAGACGGAGAGAGTAATCGCGGACGTTTCGGTTTGTCACTGGCCTTTCTAGGGGATATTGATCATGATGGTTATGGTGATTTCGTCGTTGGTGCTCCTTACGGCGGAATAAACGGTCGGGGCGCCGTTTACGTTTATCATGGATCGAAAAATGGTGTTTTAGAAAAATATTCTCAAGCTATTCATGCGGAAGAATTGAACGTACCAATTCAGACCTTCGGATTTTCCGTAGCTGGTAGCTTAGATCTCGATGGGAATCATTATCCTGATTTGGTCGTTGGAGCTTACGAATCCAGCTCAGCATTTTTCTTCAGAGCTCGTCCAGTCATCAAAATGGATTCTTTCGTGACTTTTGAAACCGAATCGAAATTGATCTCTTTAGATGATAAGAATTATACTCTTTCCGATGGTACCAGAGTTACTTCTCTACCATTAAGAGGATGCTTCAGATACAGCGGCGATGGTGTTCTATCAAGATATGTGTTCAACGTTCAATACGTTGTCGACGTTAAGAAAACAAAGGCTCCGCGATTGTTTTTCATCGAACATGAGAATAAAAACATGATAAACAAGACGATCACACTCGAACAAGATCAACAACTCTGTCGTACAGTACAGGTAAACTGGTCTAATCCTATATAACTTTCTTATCATCACCCGTATGTTCTGTTTTTATTTAATGTATTATCGTTTAGGTTTACGTGACACCAAATATCCGTGACAAATTGACATCATTGGAAGCGGAATTACGTATAAGTTTAAAAGACGATCAGTTACCCGATAATCGTCCACGAGATCCTAGGATATCTCTGAGGCCTGTTATCGGTGCTACCATGTCCAAAAAGGATTCATTATCGATAAGAAAGAACTGTGGTCCTGACAACGTTTGCATACCGGATCTACAGCTCAGTGTGAAACCGAACGTCGAACGATATCTTCTAGGATCCGGAAAGAAATTAGAACTCGAGATTTTGGTGATAAATAATGGCGAGGACGCGTTCGAAGCGACTTACAATATCCAATTGCCGGCTGGTATCGATTACATAAAAATCGAGAGAATCGACAAGACCGAAGTACCTGTACAATGTTCGGCGCCTAAACAATCGAACAACAATACTTTACGTTGTGATATTGGGAATCCTCTTCCTCAAAGAC
Organism: Dolichovespula sylvestris; assembly: GCA_918808275.2. Classification (NCBI taxonomy): domain Eukaryota; kingdom Metazoa; phylum Arthropoda; class Insecta; order Hymenoptera; family Vespidae; genus Dolichovespula; species Dolichovespula sylvestris. The sequence goes on from OU964969.1 coordinate 3,112,396, forward strand.
AATTGGTCAATTTCAAAGTACTCTTGCAACCCGTAACATCTAATAGTATGGCACCGTCTTACGAATTCTACATGGAGGTAAATACGACCAATCCCGAAAACAGTACAACAACCAATGATAACAGCTGGCATTTATCCTTACCAATTTGGATCGAAACGGAATTACTTGTGGAAGGTGAAAGTCGACCCAAAGAAATCTATTATAATCCTTACAATTACACCGAAACGAACGTTACGACTGAATCAGAGTTTGGGCCAGCAGTCATTCACAATTATATTATATATAATCAAGGACCATCGGATATACTCGAAGCAGAAGCATTTCTGATATGGCCTGCTCAAACTCTTGCTGGTGAAGAGTTGTTGTACTTGATAGAGCAACCGGAAATGACCGGACCGATTGCTTGTGAAACCGCAAATGCTAATTATCTAAGTCTTCAGGTAGGTGATAACATTGGCAAATTATGTTTGATCGTTTAACGTTATATTATATTCGTTTTGTTTCAATTTGTTTTTGTTAGCTCGATCAACGAAGAAGACCATTACATCAGAACTATCCAGATCCATCTGGCGTGATCTTGGACGAATCTCATTCAGGCAAAACAATCAACGTACAAAGAGGTTTTGAAACATTACAAACTAATAAATCGAATCGCAAGGAAGAGAGCGATGTAAATAGTGGCGACAGTTCGGATATCCAAAAATCACGACATTCCTCGTCGTCCTCTACAAATATCGTTAACAGTGAAACCAGAAGGATACAGCTGACTTCCAGCGGGGAACAATCTGGTGTGCTAACCACAACGTATACGCAGAACAGTTCCGGTGTGGCGAGTAGTAGTAACAGTAAACCCGACGGAATATCCGGTTTTAACAGGGCAATTATTTTTCACTCTAATTCCGATGGTTATAGTGGCAGTTCGACGAATATAGGAAGTGGATTACAAACGACCGTTCAAGGAAGTAATTTCGACTCGAATTTATCCAACTTGGACGGATCGCGTAATAGAAATTTGAATTACAGTAGAAATGTTGAAAATCATTGGAGAGAATCTGGTAGGATTGCCTATGGAAATCAGGAAAGTTCATTTTCTTCAACGGGTACTCCGGTAGTGCATGTCGACGAAAGCGGATACATGAGACAGTACAAGGAAAGTTTGAAACAACAAGAGGAAGAACGTCGTCAACAGGAAATGGAAACTTTAAGAATCGAGGAAGAGGCACGTTTGAGAAGGGTACAAGAGCAGAGACGTTTAGAAGCGTTGGAAAGAGCTGCGGAGGAAGAACGTTTGTCACGTGAGAGACAACAGCAGGAGTATGAACGTTTACTCGCGCAAAGACGACAGGAGGAAGAACGTAGACAGGAGGAAGAACGATTGAGACAACAAAAAGAGAAGGAAGAAGATTACGATTACGATGACGATAAGGTTTACGACGATACTTTGGAAAATCATGATACAGGAGAACAATCGGGATTTATAACTGGCGACAGAGAGCATGTTGTTGGTAGCAGCGAAATAGAATTCCGTTTACGAAATGTTAGCTCTAATCAAGAACTAGAGAAACTTCTTGGATCCTTGTCGAAGGAAGCGACCGGTTATCAGTCATACAGTAGACAAGGAAAACAATATGTTCAGTTTATGGGACGATTTAGAACGTCCTCTGACAGAAAGGAGTATATAGAATTTCAGGATGGTTCTATGTTTCCTCTCCAGGATCATAGAGGATTACAAAGTTATGTTTCTGTATCCACCGAGCCACGAGATAGCCGATTCTTGAGAATAGAAGGTCAACTTTTGATTGGACAGGATGGTAAAGGATATATAGTGTTGAAAGATGGTCGCAGATTTCCTTTACAAGGTTCTTACACTTATACAGAAGAACGTACTTACACATTAAGTGGTGGTCCAGGTATCAAATCTCATAGCAGATCTCGTCAAGAAGAAGGATCAAATTCGGAAAAAGATTACGAAACAAGATACAGTTCGCACGTTGACGAGCACAAACGAACGGAGGATAGACAAGTCGACACCAGAGTATATGGAAGAAATCGTTTCGATCTCGTTGGCGAGACAGATCCAAATCATTTGAATTCAAGATTTAGACGAGAAAATGATGCATTGACTGTAACGGAGTTTCGAAAATTCGAGGAACTTAATAGACATCGTCGAGAAATCGACAGTAGTTTTCTTCCTTTAAACGAAAATAATCCTAACATTCACCGTCAGAATCCTTGCAATACCACTAAATGTGTTACATTGCGTTGCGTCCTTGGCCCTTTGAAGAAGGACCAAGAGATAACGATCGCCGCGAGGTATCTCGTTAACATCAGGACTTTGAAGAAAGTTGCATTTAAGGAAAAAGTGAAAGTCTCCAGTCAATTGGTAGCACGCGTTACCAAGCAACCCTTCATCGGTACGCCGATTGAGCAAGTAGTGAAAAGCCACGAAATTTATACGAATATCGAACCGACTGTTGCTCCGTCCTCTCCAGATGTCATTCCACTTTGGATAGTAGTTTTGTCGGCTTGCGCCGGAACGATAATCTTACTATTACTCATCTACTTACTTCATAAGGTAGGTCAAATTAACGGCGAAGAAGTTAAAAAGTTAATCCTTATAATCATAAAACGAGCCTATGATCTTTGACATATATAATTTTTGTTAACAGTGTGGATTCTTCAAGAGAAACAGACCTTCCGATGCTCCGGAAAGACAACCCTTGAACAGGAATGGCCATTTCCAACAAGGTGACGAGCACTTATAAAAAGGGCTCACACTCGTACTAGAGTTATTAGACTTTTTATTGCTCTCTCCGGTCGAATCTATTTATAATTCGATCGTGCATTGGAAACCGGCGGAAGAAGTGCCTTAACTGTCTTGATGTCCAGCTAAAGGAGGAAAAAATGAATCTAGTGGATTTGATTGTCTCGCGAGAAATGTATAAACTGTTTGGTGCATCGAACGATGATAACGCGAGATTCTTTGTCGTTCATACAGCAATACTGCCACTTAATACTCCTTCCAGCTCCTGCAGCAGCTCGATCATGCAAGTTTCTAGTCAGGAGATTTTTTCTTTTTACGTGTAACTTACTTTAAAGCCATACCTCAGGGGTCATCAGAAACGAAAGAAATTCAAAGTACTTTTCTTTTTTTTTTTCATTGTTTGACCTTCAACTGACTCTATTTTTCTATTTCTATAGTAAAGAAGTATTATACCAAATATGGTCAAAATACAAAGAGAGCGACAGAAAAAAAAGAAACGAATATGAAGCACTTTTTAGACGCTTGTCGAATTGACATTGAACGTCCTACAAAAAGACGAGTTTACCTTTTAACGAATCTCGTTCGTTTCTGCGATCGACGCCTAAGTGGGTTCCTCGTTACATCTGGGAAGCAGGCTTGGCAGTACGCAAATTTTTAATTATTTATTAAATTCATGTATATATATATATATATATATATATATATATATATATATATATATATATATATATATATAGATATATATATATATATGAATGACCCCCCCATGTGAGGAGGGCTGCAGCCATGTCCCAGGTTATGTGTGTATAATTTTGTAAATTATTAATTATGTTATTATACTTACGTACGCAGAATAATCTAACGCAACAGACTGCGTGTCTGATCGTTTGATAGATAATCAGCGGCCGATAAAATACAGAAATTAACTTGTACATACAACATTAAGGCGTAACGTTAAAGAAATATATATATAATGATATTAATATTAAATGCTTTTCTTCTTTATTCACTGATTGTACCAGATTAATTATCTAATTAAAAGTCTTATATTACCTTATAAGAGAAAGTCTACAATAAAAAAAAAAAAAAAAATATATATATATATATATATATATATATATATATATATATATTTATATATGTATATATTAGAGAAAGTAATTAAATATATTATACTAAAACAAAATATTAGTTTGAACATGTAAACGTGATTTAAAAGATCTGGGATGTGTTTACTCAATGAAGTACACTAGGTCATTGTAATGACCTAATGCGGAGATTTGATCATTTATTTTGTCGGTATTTATTTTGTTCAATTATCCCAATCTGTAAACAAGAAACTTAAGAACAATGTCATATCAAACATTACGATTTAATTTTATTTACGTTATAAAATTTATTTATTTATTTATTTGTTTATAACACGTCATTAACGTTAAAACGGGAGACAATATTGCAATAGATTTTGACTTTATTTTCATTATTTTTCATTGATAAAATGTATACAAAAATAATCTATGAGTACAATTGTTTTTATTTTTGTAAAATATATCACTATCTCCTGAATGTGTTTGTGTTTCGAAAGTTTCATATAAAAAGATAGAGTCATTAGCCGACGATATTACGATCGCCTGGAATAAATAAAGACGCCAAAATCGTGACGAGAACTAAAATTCATCGGAAGAAGTAAAGATTATAAAAAAATAGATTAATTATTGCATCCTAAGATGATACAAAAGTATTATGTACATTCTCAGTACATTTAAAATGAAATGATTACGACTGTGTAAATATTACTCTGTCACAGATATAGCAAAGTATTACCTGATACTAATTTACTATTTCTGTACACACATTAAAAGTTCGTTTCGAATTAACAGGGATAACGATATTGTCGACATTACTACAATGAAAAATTAAAAAAAAAACGTATGTACGTATGAAACACAAAGTGAAAAAATTTCTGATGTTCGATATGCTAATATGTTATGGAACATTATATACAATTAACTATTGATTATCAACAATTTAGACACAGTCTTTTTGGATTCTAATTAACAGGAAATTTCGTAATTTTGAATTATCTAAAGGATTTATAAAATGATTTATAGGATGATAAAATTCATAATCAATTTCGATGTAACAAGAATTTGTAACCTTATTGATAACGAATTATGATAAATGACAAAATTCCTTCTATCAGTGCAAATTAAAGAAAGATTATCTTTTTTCTTGCACCTATTTTTTTTGTTTCTCCTTTTTTTTTTTTAATGAATATCAACTTGATATACCCGTAATTTTAATTTCCATATTAATTTTATCATTTTTAAAAAATTGTTCATATTTACTCGCATATTCGTTTCTGTAAAGTTAATTTTTTATATCGATGACAGATAGATAATCGGTTTAGATGTAAAAAAAAAAAAGAATTAAAAAGGAAAAAAAAACGAGCAAAAAAAGACAAAATTGGATTATCATTTAAATTTAAACTTCGTCAGGCGAATTAATTTTTGAACTATTTACTTGGCCTATTATACACTCAAATGCATTTATCACTTGGACCTCAATATCATTTTCTGATTCAATGTTCTCAGTTTCATCATTACACTCACTAACCTCATATCAGCTATCCGGTACCTGGAACGATAAAAAAGGTTTGTATTAATTATGAAGGTAATAAGTAGTAAATATTATTACAAGTAAGATACTAACTTTCCATTGTAATTGGGTCCCAATGGTATAAAGTTCTTTGAGGTTCTCTGCTAATTTGCCTGAACTTTCCAGTTCTTTGTACTTACGATATAACTCCAGAGCAGCTCGTGCGTCTTCCGTAGAATCGTGAGTTTCAGATTGTATAGTTTTACCTAAGAAATGCCACGTTAGAAAGCGTAACGATACCATACGATGATGAGGTAGATGAAACAGCCATACTGTATCTACTATTTGCTCTGGAGGCACGACCAAATTAATTACCCTGTTATAATAATAATCAAAAAAATTCAAAAGATAAACAAATTATAATCTATAATTAATAAATATATTTGGATGTATTTTGTGACTGATATCGGTATATACCTAAAATCATTCTTTAATCCATGACCAACAAATATAATACCATTATCTACTAAAAATCTTAATTTTTGATACGTCGATTTGAGCGTTGTAAGATGTTTACTACTGAAATTGGCATCTAAATCTCCTGGTTGGATTCCACTGAATTTTGTAAGATAGTCAACCACTTGTTCTTGTGTGCTAATGTAATCATCTATAAACGGTGTACCTTCAAGTGGACCTTGTCTAAAAATTTAGACTTATATAGCTACCAAAGTACACACACACACACACACACACACACACACACACACACACACACACACACACACACACACACTTTATTATTCAATTTAATTAATTATATACCCTCGTATACAAGTAATCCTCGCAACAGACATATGACTCGGTTTGATCGTAGACATTTTTCCATCGCTTCGAAGTTCTGATTCCTCTTGATTCAAAGTAACAAATTCTGCGTCGATTCCAACCAGTTCTCCTAAAAGAAAAGAATACGTCTTGTCAAATCGTTCTAACGTTAATTATTTTATTTATTCGTATATCGTACCTTTCTTGGGCATTTCATCCGACGAAAGAGGTGTGAATGTAATACCTGTTGTTCCTCCACTACGTGCAATGCATTTGTCTTCCCCAAAGACATCATACGTAAGCGGACTTACGAACGTTGATGGTTCCGGAGCTGGAATTACTGTATAATGAAGGACACATGGTACTTTCCAATCAAGATTGAACCAAACTGCTTCCTGTGGTGTAACTGGAGATATACTGTAATAAAAAGTATGTTTCTCAAATATTTCTTGATATGTTATCAGAAAATTTATTATTTAAAATATTACTCACCAGAAGTCGTTAAAGATATACCATTGTGAAACCGCACTTCCTGTTGATCGTTTGTGGTAACTCGGACCAACACGTAATAAGGCGACGAGGTTTCTTCTTTCCTCGTTATTTTTATCATCCACGTAACATACAACCGCACTAAGGCTATATTGAACTTTACTCGTTGAGCTAGATATTTGTTCTTCAACATTTTCCATCCCTTTATTTTCCATCTCTTTACTTTCGCTTTCACTTTTATTTTGAATTATTTTTATGGTATTTGATGTCCTTTGCGTATTGTTAACACCTTGTCCATTTTCTAATAGAGTAGTTCCAGTAGTATCGTCGATCTTCGGAGAAGTAATTTTTTCAACCGACATTTCGCCACTTTCATTAATGGAAATTTCAATATTATGAGGAATCCATGAATGAGAATAGTACAAATGACTCGGTGGCGTTGAAATAGACGAGTTAGTTGTAGCTGTGGGAGGTGTAGCGGGTGATAATGTCGACGTTTCTATTTAAAATATGATTGAAATAAATTAGAATATATCTTTATGAAATTAGATTCTATTAAACGTAACTTTTTATTCTACCTGAATCCCGTCCAATATGTCTAAATCTACAACCAAGTCTGGTACAATTGCTACCATATCTGCATGGTTTCACAGTAATTGGTACAGGACTGGATGAAGGACTAGCTTCTTTACCGCTCAAAACCTTACGGACAACGATGTCCATTTGATTTTGCCAAAAAGCTTTATCCTAATAATCATTCAATTCTTACATTATATTCTATAAAATAATAACATTTTAAGATTTATGTAACCTTGTTACATTAATATGTTTTACCTGTTGTGTATCTAAGCCACAATTTAAGGCTAATATTTGAGGTAGCTTGGTCAATTGTCGCGATTGAAGAGTAGGTGTGAATTTCTGACATTCGTCGCACCACGCAGGTGTAATTTTTTCTGGTCTTAAACTACGTCCAAGTATACTTGTAAATGGAACCTCTTCTGCTACAAGAAACAAAAATTTAGCTGTATATTATATCATCTTAATGTATGAATTAACATAATTACAGAATAACATCTTACATGGATTAACTATCTCGGGATATACTAAATTACATAATAACATGATAGAATGTTTAGTAGCTTCTTGTCCACATTTCAGACAACGATGAATATGCATTTGTTCAGAACCAAATAGTCGACTGATTTCCGTTTCCTCCTCTCGTACTTCATTTTCCTCGGGAGATTTTTTATTACCTTGATCTACTTGTGATTTAAAATAATACAAATCATTAGAGTATAAATATATCGTCTATTAAGTTACAAACTTACTCATTTACATTTGTGCAAAAGGCATAAACGTGCATTTTTGTAACATTGCGATCTATTAAAAATAAATTATATAAAAAGCACTCGAACAAACAATGCAATGCATTGCTGAACATCTAGAGCAATGTTAAGGTAAAATTGCGGGTCAGACATATTATTGAAATACGTTTAATTAAAAAGCTTCAGATGCAATATCCAAAAAATGCAAGAGTACAAAAAGATCCTAAAAATTCTATCAAGATGGAAACTATAAAATAATAAAGATTCTTGTGCCACTGTGGTAGTAGTACATCATAAAACAAAATGTAGTAGAATACCGTATGTTTCCAGTTGCCTCTTGTCATCTTTCGGATATAGCCCTGCAGCCTTCGAACAAGCCTGTTTAAAATATTTAATAGAGTTTGATGGAATATCATAAAATATGAGCAAAAGTCAGGTTAGAACTCTATAATAAATAATTTATTCTTCTTTAGATAAATTTTCTTTTTTTCTCTGTATTAATAAATTATAAATTTCTTAATAAGTGTCTTTTAATTATTCATTTGATATTGTATGCCGACAAACAGTTCTAACATATCTTTTTTTTGTATTTTATGGCTATATATAAAATTCTATTGAATATTTTAAGCAGAATATAAAACATGATTACATACAGGCTGAAAAATAAACACAAAAAGTGCCCAGTGCTAAGGATACACATGAATTGTGTTTACCTTTCGATGTTATCCACATATATTTACCATCCTCCTCTTGCTTTCTCCTTTTCTTCCTTTCTTTATCATGATTTTTATACCGGGAACCAAGATCCTGTAAAATGCTAGGAAAGTCTTGCTCATTATAGACAAATGGTGCACATTTAGGTCCCGACTTCAAACGTGCAGCTTCTTCTTCTTCCTGCTGGCGTTTTCTAGTTTCTAGAATTTCGTAGTGTATTTGATGAAGAATGAATCGATTCCAACTCTAAGACAAGATTTTAAAAAATTGTAAAAATCTTTTCATTACATTTAATTATAGATAAATATATATGTGCGTATAACATGTACATATATATATTGATTCTGATTGAATACCTGTATTAATCTGACTAAACTTGTTTTCCTTTTGGCCTCTGGATGTAAGTCACTTAAAATAAGGCCTAAAGCTGCTGCCTCTGGGACAGTTCTAAAAGCCCTGAGGAAGTTGGCTGCTTGACAGGGTAGTCCACGAGATGTATCCAACATGTGAAATAAGAATCCCAGTTCGCATGACAAGCAAAATTCTCTTTGGCATGAATGTGAAAGTAATGCAGTTCTTACAGGTTCACAATAATAAAGTAACTGTAATTATAATGAGGTATTATTATATCATATCATATATATATATATATATATATATATATATATATATATATATATATATATGTAACACATATATATTTATATATGTGTAACATATATATATATAACATATATATATATATATGATATGATATGATATGATATGATATATAACTTTATGTATATAGACATATATATATATATATATATATATATATATATATATATATATAACTTACAATAAAAATATTTGGAATTATTTCTCACACTTACCTGTAACATCGCATTACAATAACTATTTGGAAGCGTAGCTTCAAGACCGCAAAAATTCGTCCGATTGTACTGATCAAAATCAAATTCATCATAACCGATTCGTGAATATTTCACCTCAATTTTACGGTAACGCTTTGGTATTGCCACAAAAGTTCCGTCGTCTGTTTTAGCTCGTGAATCTGCCGCGAATAGTTTCGTGACTACGCCTCGTCGTTTTTCCAAATTGTAAGGTATCTGTAAAAGAGGTATTATTTATTTTTATTCTAATAATGAATATATAGATAATTCTTTCTTTACAGTAAAAGTTGTATAATTTTGTTATAAGCTCTACATAAATTAATCAGAACTGTTAAAAATAAATAATACCTATTCGGAATTTTCTGGGCGCGACTCAAGTAAGCAGCGCAATATTAATGCAAGGCTTATAAATATATTATTACAACTTTTTATTTCATTCAAATACAACTTCAATTATACATGTATCAAGATAGCACAGTCTATGCATAAATGTAGTATTTATAATTAAGCGCAAAATATCAAAAAAGTAAGCAGTGTGTGTAAACGCTTTGATTATAAATATAGTATTGTTATGCTAACTTGAAGACATAGAGGATTGTCATATTAATTGATGAAATTCAAGGGTTAATGCTATAATAAAGTAATACTGTTCATCAATTTCTGAATGTTTTGAATGCTTTTAACTCTACCTTTTATAATTTAGAATGTGTTTTGAGGACACGTAAGAATATAAACTAACTTTGGGATATATATCATAATCTACAGCTTCTAATGTGCATATTGTAGCATGCTAGGGAATCTCTTTTGCATCCTCCATCTCCAAATTACATAATCAATTTTTTTTTTTTTTTTATTTATTTATAGAGTATCTCCTAAAATATTTTTTTTCATTACATGTAACCCTGCAATTTCATCAAAACCCTTGGTACGGTCTTGTCTTCACTGTTTCAGTTGCTTGATTTAGGACAAATTTACAATTATTATAAATTGGCACTATATTGAAATGATAATATAAGTAAAAATTACTCATTAGTTTGTGCTCTTTATTTTGTTTTTAATCGTAAATGAAAAAAAAAAAAAAAAAAAACATATACTTTTGTTATTTAATAATTTTTGTTATTGTGGTAATAGGCATTTAATATAGTAATTTATTACTTTTAATTATTAAATGTAATTAAAAATATAACAGTCTGCATTAACGAGATCAATTAAGTATTCAGCATATTTTTTAGTTGTTCTGTAGTTCGTAAATTTATATAAATCATTTTAAACCGAATAAAACATTATTTCAAAAATGAAATGGCAATTCCATATCATCATTTGGACAGTATATGTTTTTGATATATACAATACACCTCTTTATTTTATGCATTATCACACTGAAATTACTAGAATATAATAGACTAGCTTATGAAAATATAATATCACGTTTTCTTAACAATATTATGTTCTACAGTTATCACGAAATATTATCAGTCTTAATAATATATATCTTTTTTCTTTCTAAAAAATTAATATTTTAATTATATTGAGGTTCAATTTCTATATTGCAAATATAGCACAGAGATATTGCCTTTACATTGCTTAAAAATGGCAAGACTATACTGATATTGTTATTAAAGTAAGATCTTTAAGGCATTTGATAGTTAACTAGTTTCGCGATATTGTTCTTACAGCTAATTAAGTTAGCTAAATATCACGGATAGCAATACACGAAAAAAGTGTCATTAGAGTATGTATTACTCTGATTATATTTAATCAGAATAGTGTTGCTTTTATATGAAGGACTTCCATTACCGTTTCAAAAATCAATCACGTAGTAAATATTGAAGATCACTTAAAAGCATCAAAAAAATAATTTGATCTGTATTATTATTTTATCTATGGCACAATAAACAATATATATATACATATATATATATATATATATATATATATATATATATATATATATGTATATACACACACACACACATATTATATATGTACACACACATATATATGTATAATCATATCAAACCTTATGAATGAGGTAACATTTGTTAATTCCTGAATTCAATTCAGTATATAAATAAGAGATCTTTTAGAGGATGCAAAGAGAAAAATATACGTTTTAAGGAAGTTTGAAAAGAGATGGAGGAGAATATTGTAGAAATTTGGGAGAATATTGTTTCCTCACTTGATTGCGTCGAAAAGCCTGAGGATTTGGCGCATAACCTATTGTTCCTTGCATCTTCATTGTGCGTAGGATTTCAGGATCAATTGAAGGAGTCTTCCTGCAGATTAATAAAGCAATATGCATTGCTTATTAAATTAAATATTATATTACGTCAAAAAACTTGACATTTTTATAATTTAAAATAGATTTACCAAATACAAGCATTTTTTTTAGAAGCATTAGCAATATCACTATACCTGTAAATCTTCTTTAACAATTCTTCTGGCCAATCACTTAATAATGGATGTCCGGTATACATTACAGGTATTGTACTGAATGGTGTAAGATCATCATCAAATGCAATAGGTTGAAGAGATTCAACGGGATCAGCAAATTCTGTAGGTCTGATTAAAGAAATGTTTTGTGTTTTCATTATTTCAATTAATAAAATATGTATGCCATAATTACTAACCTAGAAAATGTATTAAATTGCGGTTCAGAAGTATTTGTAGACATTAAATGTATAGATCCTGCTGAATCTCCAAAACAAAGACATTGGGATGTAGATGATACGTCAAATGATAGTATCATAGCTCCATTAGTAGCAACCTATAATTACATGCATAAACGTGTAAGCTATATATATATATATATATATATATATATATATATATATATATATATATATGATATATATACATATAAATATATATATAATAATAATCTAAAATAAATTATATAATCACCTGGTATAAACATGTCAAAGGTGGTTGCACATTGGCATAGATTGTATCAAGCAATTGCATTTGTCCTAAAGGAGAAACAATGGCAAGTCGGCTGGAATAACTTGGGAGGAATTTTAATAGAAGAGGATATACCAGCGTTGTAACAGGACTTAAAGCTCGCATTTGTCTTAAGTCATATGCCATCAAAAATCGATCTACCGTTAGACCTTGGCGACTATAGATATTTCAAAATATAAATAAATTAGAAACATCTAAATAATCTCTTATAAAAATACGAACGTATCAATTAGTGGTTACTATTTTTACCTATTACTGAAACCACATGTAACAAGATAATTTCCCTGAACATCAAAATCGCTAAGAGAACCACTATGAGTATCAAAAGTATGTTCTATAGACAACGTATTTGGATCCCTGAGATCAATTCTTCCTGCTGGATTACCAGCACATATAAGTCTATTATGCTGCCTTAATATTGCACAACCATTTTCTCCCACATGAACCTAAAATGAGAAGTATTTATAACTGTCAGTATAAACTTGGTTTATAAATATATCAAAACTTCTTACTAATCCAGTTTCCTTCCCTCTAGTAAGATTAAAATCAATTAATTTTTCTTGATGTCCCCCCATTAACATTCTAGTAGGAGAAATTTGAAGCATACACTGCATATCTACCATGTTTGACGATCTACAATTTTATAATGTTTAACATAAAAGTATAAAGTTATGTCATATATAAGTATATGTCTACATACGTATGTGTAAATATTGGTATGCCACGTCTTAATTGACATCGCAATATGCTTTGAGTAAGCACCAGAATGCCCTCATCTAACGGATGGATTTGGCGTACCTCCTGTGTTGCATGTACTTGGAAAGATGTATATTTTTGTACACCAGAACCATAATAAGATGTTACGTGACCCTATAAAAAATATAATCGTATCAATAGAAATAAACAGAGTTTAAAATGTATTCGCAGACATTACTATTGGAAACAAATGAACGTTAAGAAGTTATTTAAAGTTTGAATACCCCTTGATTTCCCATCCATAAAAGTTCCTCGATGGTATCGAAAGTGGCAGTGGAAACCCCGAACCTATCTCCACCATCTGCAAGTAGCGTTCGAGTTTCATGAAATTCAGCTCCTATAAATTCCTCTCCAAATTGTTCCGAAGCAGGTACATACTCGTCGCCTGGTAAAACGTAATTAGAATCTCCCCCTAAAATGCAAAAGTAAAAGTCATAACTAAACTAAACAAAACAAAAAAGAAGAAAAAAAAGAAAAAAAGGAATGTTGAATCTTTTCGCTCTTAACTTACGGGAAATCTTACTGTACGTAAATTTACAAAAAAAACATGAAACAAATACACTTCAATGTCCATTTTTAACGCAACTCTATGCGAAAGTCATTAATCGAAATAAACGCTACAAACATGATACACACGGATGTGTCATTGATGATGTGAAAACAAAATCGCAAAAAAAGCATTAGTACTGCAAAAATAAAGTTACATTTGGGGGAGGACTGAAAAGAACAAAAGAATGATATCGTCATATGGTGCTAAAAATTTGGCGCCTTTTCTAAGCTTTCATATATCGAGCGATATATACCCATACATACATAAGTTATATATCACGTATATGAGCTTCGGCGTAACAGCGGACGGTTTTCGCGCGTTTTTTTTACATCTTCTCGATTAACCTTGACACCGAATAAAAATAAAAAAGAATCGCAAATAGAATCTAAAATGTTAGAAAACTCACAAAGTAGTTCTTGCTCGTCCCCGCCACTACCGGCTGTCTCATCCGTTACGGACGGGTCGTAGTGACTTAAAACCGGATAGTCCATGATCTTTCTCTCTCCCCCCTTGCTCCACCTCTTTTTCTTCCTTTTTTCTCTTCAGGTCGATCGATTTAGGAACATTGAATCATCATCGAGGAGACTGGAAAATCTACGTCTCGACGATCGGCGTCGATCCACTCTCATAGCACACTTTTTGTAACACGCACGTAAGCATGTAAAAGGGTACCCTTCTTTTAGTCGCCTAGGCAACTGCGTGCAACAAGCGAAACTTTTTACCACACCAATAAAAAAAATCTTCTTTTCTTTTTTCTTTGTTTTTTTTTTTTTTTTTTTTTTTTTTTATTATAATCGAAGAATACGAAGCTTTGTCTTAAACGTTCTTCGCATTCTATCCTTTTTTTTCCCCTCTTATTTTGCACGACGCACGCGATAACCCGAACGAATCTTTTGCCGCGATACCTTTAATTCATGATTCCACTTTTCTACGTTTCTTCTTTTCGTTTGACGACGACAACGGCGACGACGACAACGACAACGACAACGACGACGATGGACTCGACGACGGCGACGACGTGAAATGGCCTTGAAACCGGCGCCATCTGTCATCGCTCAAAAACGCACGTACGCGTTTTCTCTTACCGGTGTGAAGTTACCGATAGAAGGAGCTTTTAAAATCTAACGCGCGAAAATAATTTACTAACAAGTTCATGATTTTTCTTTCATAATTTACTTTTGTACACCTTTCGATATTATCTCAAGATAACGCAATATACGTTGTTTAACCTCTTTTTATCGTATGTACTCTTTATCCCGTGTATTGAAACGGAAGGGGGAGATTAAGATAAGATTATTGACTTATTATTATCCGATGTATTGGAAATTTTTTTTTTCCTTTTTACACTATTAAGATCAGTCTTTGATAAACTTGAAGTCTGAAAATAAAATATTAGAAAGGCAGCGAGGCGTACGGCGTAAACAAAAATTTTCATAGAACACTGATGTTCATGTGTATGTATATATATATATATATATATATATATATATATATATATATATATATATATATATTTCGTAAACTATAATTAACATTTTATGAAGAACAACGAAGATCACAGGGTTAGACGGTCCAAGTATCTCCTAATGGAGGAATATAACGATTGTTATTTCTCTTTCTTTTTCTTATTATTACCAAAATATTTCCTAACTCGTTAGTTCTCGAAAATATAACGTTTTTTTTTTCTTTTCTTATCTTTTTTTTTAATCTCTCACTGCAACCTTTTACACACATATTTATATCCTTTCGTCAAGTAAGATTACATTATTTCAAATTGTACGTAAACAATTCACTTAGTATAATAGTTTGGCGGTAAACCTCATCGAGATATTTTAGCAATATACATGGTTATTTACTAAAAACGTAACGCCATAATTATACGAAAATCGCCATTATATGAAATAAAATGAAAGGAAAGGAAATATAGTGCTTTTCTTTTTAACATAGACGCAATAATGAATTATCTTACGCAATTGTAGATTAAAACAATTAAAAATTCCATTTGGAGCACGTACGGACGTAAATAAGTAATTTAGTTTCATACGTATGATATACATAGTTTCAGATGCGAACAGCAGTTAGATTCTTCCCAATAAGAAATGATAAGTTTCTCGTAAAAGTTTGTCACCATGGATGGGCCTTAATAATGTTTGAAACATACATTACATATATATATATATATATATATATATATATATACACATAAATATATATATATATACATATACATATATATATTTATGTAT
Organism: Dolichovespula sylvestris; assembly: GCA_918808275.2. NCBI lineage: Eukaryota > Metazoa > Arthropoda > Insecta > Hymenoptera > Vespidae > Dolichovespula > Dolichovespula sylvestris. The sequence continues at coordinate 3,128,514 of OU964969.1, forward strand.
ATAGCTTGGATTTGATAAACGGTCCTGGATATGATCGTTGTGCGACGTGCATAAAAGACCTGTTAAAGTATCGGAAATTAAAATAAATCGAAAAGATAAGCTCCGTTAGGATGGAATCGGGCATCGACTTTTAAAACGATGACTCTTTGCAAGAACGTTCATCAATCGATATACGTCGAGATAAGATGGACGTGAATTCCATAGCTCCTTTGAATGCACTTTACCTTAATGGCGACGGATCAAACGTGTACGATGATGAAGAGCGGTGATAAGTACTCCGATTTCTTCCTCGGACTCGGCCGATTGACGTCGTGACATTCGTATATTTGGCGTGCCAGTGGCCGATGGAACCGATCGTTTATTGTTAGCCTGTTGCGTTGGAAAGGAAGAACGTCGAATAAGCGGGGCTGGTCGCTCACCTATAAAACGAATTGGCAATTGCATTTTATTTAGAAGTTCACTAAAACGATCCTAATTATTTAAATTAATATTTGCATACCCAAGAGACGCAAAGAAGATCGATGCATTCCTAACAATTCGAACGATCTTTGACTCTTCATTGGTTCTCTTGGAATGAAGCGCCTTTGAATCGGAAGATCAATGGTGGTGCTTGTTCTTGATACGACGTTACCTCTCGACGAAGTATCCTTATTCTTTTGTTAAAGATATGCGACCTTTTAGACGTTTACTCTGATTTTAACATCGAGGAAGAAAGAAGATAAAGTTTTTTTTCAACATTGTGAGACGAGCTAGATTTTAATGATTATTAAATGTAATATGTTATATGTTTAAAAGTAGATAGAGAAGAAGATTGATGAAGATTGATAAAGAGAAAGGCGATACCTTGTCCTTAGAGAATCTAATCCGAAGTACTTCGACTAAAGCTGTGATCGCTGAAACGAGAAGCATCGTCACGAGTATGTGCCCTGCAACTGGAATGGTTTTCATTCGACGAGATCTATTTAGAAATTTATTATTCTATTATATTTTTAATTTATATTCTCACCGACGATTTCCTTCGATTCCTGCGACTCCTCTTCTTCGCCGTTCTCCACCTGTTCTTTCTCCACCACCTTACCCTCCTTTTCCTTCTCCTCTTCCTCCTTCTCCTCTACTCTCTTATTCACCTTTAACACCACTTCGTTGACCGGCTCAAACGAATCATTCGTTATTTCCTCTTCCTCTTTCGCTGGAACTTTTACGTACGTACAATTCTGGTCGTAATCGCTGTAAAAGATCGATCTTATCTGATCCTCGTAACGATGTCTTCTGCACCGTTTCAACTTTCGATAATCGATCAACGATTCTAATATATCCTTGTGCTTCGCCTCGGCCGACAATATACCGGTATCGTTTTCACTCTCGTTTTGGTGATTTTGAGCATCGTAATTCGTATTCAAGAGTAATTTTAACGGAAGAGACAATAAAATACCGAATATCGTGAGAATCAGAATGATACTAACGTTGATGCCCAACGACAGACGTTTCTCCGTCATCCTGACGAAACGTTAGAAATTTATTTTCGACGAATATGTCATTCCACCGTTAATAAATAATACCATTTTACATTATTCAAAATGATACAATATCCGATACTTCACACTCTTTCATAATGATATCCGTTTATATTTGGTCACTGGAGATTAACGATTTTGTCAGAAATCGTTCCTCTTCGAATTTTTTTTTCATTTTTTAATCACATTGCCAATTGTTCGTAAGTACACAACAGAGAGAGAGAGAGAGAGAGAGAGAGAGAGAGAGAGAGAGAGAGAGAGAGAGAGAGAATAATACTGACGATACTTTTTGGTCGTTATAGGTCAAATGTACGACGGCTCAATGGATTTCTACCTCAACCATCTCTCCTTCTTTCCTTATTGAGACGCAACTGTTGCGCATTATGTTGTCCCTGCAGTTAGAAGCGGACCTGGATGTCGGCTGATATTGATTTCCAGGTAGGCCGAGCTACTAGAGCGCAAGTCCTCGACACGTCGTACGAGTACGAGCGAGGGGAGAGAAACGAACTATGTACCTAAGTACGCAACTCCTGTAAACCGTTTTGTGCTTATGCACGACAAAAGGTTGCATCTACACGGTGCAATGAACACGTTCAAGGACGATGAAGAACGAGATCGTCTCTATGATCGTTCTTGAAAGATAGAGAAAGAAAGAGAGAGAGAGAGAGAGAGAGAGAGAGAGAGAGAGAGAGAGAGAGAGAGAGAGAGAGAAACTTCTAGATATTACAATCTGAAACTTATAATTGATTTTGCTTAAAACATTAAGATTTAGATTTAATCGAAATGTACAAGCAATAGGGGGTTATAAATAAAAAGAAAAAAGATAAGAAAAGAGAAAATATCCGATTAGATAAAACAGATAGCGACATTATCGACTACGATGATATCGTGGTCAGCAAAATCATAAGCCGGACTCTATGGAGATGGCAAGTAAGGATGTTTCGAGATCCGAGTTAAGTCGTCGGCTCTCTTATCGTCAGATTTCTTATTCAGACGTACGGTAAGAAGGTGGAACAACGCTTTTGCGGACGGTCTCCGGCGTGGCGCGTGCATATATAAATAATATTAGACAATATCAAATGAAAGTTCGCATCTTTTCGCCGGTCAACAATGGACCGTAATACAGCAACAAAGGAAACGCCCGCGATGGTGGCAGCGGTACGCCTCGGCGGCATTTATAAAAGTAATAAAACGGTCCAACGACGACTCTTGGGAGTAGCAGCGGCCGTCGAAAGATAGAAGGAGAGGGAGAGGGGAGGGAGAGGGAGAGAGAGAGAGAGAGAGAGAGAGAGAGAGAGAGAAAAGAAGAAAACGAGAGGGGGGAAGGGACAGGAAAAGAGAGCAAAAGGGAGAGATGAAACACAGGAGAACAGCGACCCGACCCGACCGACCGGTAGCTCAGCCAGCACACGTATATCTTGCTCTGCTACACCGCACTCTGATTCTTCGAGGTTCTCATTGATGGTTTTACCTCATTGTTATATCGTTCTCCTAACGGAAAAAAAAGAAAGAAAAAAAACAGAAAAAGATCTTTATACCCTGTGTCGCAAAGTACATTGGTCATCGAGTTAGTGGAAGCGGTGAACGGGGATAAAAGATAAGAGGATAACGTCCAATTAAAGGAACCTGTCAGGGAATATCGCATTTTTATCATGATCACATCCATTAACGGGCTTACGAGAGGCTAGGGTGATCGTTGAAGGATCATGGGGGCTATCTGAAAGAGCGTTCGTTCTCGTTTCGTCGTTTTCCCTTCTTACAGCAGGACAGGTAATATCGGTAATACTTGGAGGGTGAGAGGGAGAGAGGGAGGGAGTGAGAGAAAGAAAGAGAGAGAGAGAGAGAGAGAGAGAGAGAGAGAGAGAGAGAGAGAGTTATCTTCGAGATGCGGGTACCACTGACGATGTCGTGTCTCTTCTCACGGTATGCTTCAAGTAAAAGTTTAAGAAAAAGCAGAAGAAGAAGAAGAAGGAGGAGGAGGAGAAGTAGAAGAAGGAGAAACAGGAGAAGTAGAAGAAGAGGTAGGTTGAGAGCCAGGGTATGTAGAGCAGATGCTGTGGCCATGGCAGTGGTAGCGGGGTGCGTGATTTTTCACCGCCGACAGCTCCTCCTTCGAGAACCCGCGCATTCCACCTCCCTTCTCCTTCGCCTCTGGCTCAGCTTCTTCTTTTTTCTTCTTCTTCTTCTTCTTCTTCTTCTTCTTCGGCCCCCTTCATCCTTCACTCTTCGTTCCCATCCACATAAGTGTCTCTCTCTCTTTCTCTATCTTTCTTTCTCTCTCAGTGGTGAACGTTGGCCAACGTATGCCTTGGACACGCCACTGGACACCAGTTGCACGATCTTAGATTTGCTGATCTCGCATATCTCGGGTTCACGTACGTATACGCACATACACACGTATCTCGACGAACGCATATATGCGCACATAACGACGAGAGCGACGCGCCACGCGAAGAGCCGCGCCCGCGAAGCATCCTCGTCGTCGTCTTCTTCTTCTTCTTCTTCTTCTTCTTCCTCCTTCTCCTCTCCATCGTGTCATCGTCTTTTTCTCTTCTTCGTTTATACGCAAATGCGTATAAGTACCTGGCGCGTGTACTCGACTTCTATCCTTCTTCGATGCTTCGCCGAAGAATCCCACGTACGCGATTATTTTGGATGCCTCGTAATCTTATCGTGTTTTTTCTCCTTTTTTCTTTCTTCTTCTTTTTTTTTTTCTTTTTCAAGTACATCTCCTTAGTTGATTGATGAATGATCGCAAGCCGAATAAATTTCACAATTTATCGTAGCTACCAATGGAGTAATTTACTATAGCGAAAGACATATCGATAATGTCCACGAATAGTTGAAGATGTTTTACGAGAATTTATTATGATTTTATAATCACCCAAGCATGAAGCGATAAAAGATACTAGACGGACGGGAGAAGATCGATCTATTAAATTTCTTCAAGGTAAATCAAACGATGCAAATATCTATCCATGGCGAATCGCGTGTAACATATGAAACGCATTTAAGTGCCCCTTATTCAGTGCATCCATCGTTGCTGGTTTGTCGAGAAAGACGACTTACCATTGAAATGTAAGACTTAGTTATCCTACAAATAGTTGCATACCAAAGATAAAACGTTAGGAGCAAAGAATTAAATGAATGTTTGTACTCGGAAAGCATTTGGTAAAATACGAGCATTTTATATTTTATTATTATTACCATTACTCTTGCGTTATACTATTGGTATGACTACTCTTACAAAAAAAAAAATACATTATTTTTCGTATTACCTACTATGTTGAAGATTGTACTTACGAAAGAACAGAGAGAATCTTAGATTGTGGAATGCAGAGATCGTTTAGATCCCCATTGATCAAAGCGATATTTTCGCGCTTAATGTTTTTTGAAAGGCCAGCCAAGAAACTAAGAGAGTCGCGAAGAGTCACGCCCGAGGTAAAATTCGCGAGGTATCGCAATTACGCAAATTGCTCCCCTGTTCTCACCAACCTCCGGACTTTTACCGTCCTCGGAAGTGCATCGAAGACGGTGAATCCATGCAAAGTTTCGCATCTATCGCTTTGCTTAAAATTAAAGCTATGTGAAAATGTTAACCATTTTCGAACGAAAGGATATCATTGAAATATTTTCGATAAAACGGATGAGATCTTGAAAAAAATAAATGAAAAAGAAAAAAGAACAAAGAAGTCCTGACTTATATCGAGAAAGCAATCGTTATGATTTATCAACTAATAAATTCGTGTTTATAATATATGTATTTGAATTATATAGTTATATGAATATATGGATGCGCGTGTATATAGAGACAATGTATGCACGAGTATATATGTACATACGTTGGGTGG